>SZWC01010774.1:10673-24010 GCA_023375785.1 Penium margaritaceum | reverse complement strand
ACCCCCCCCCCCCCCCCCCCCCCCCCCCCGGACATGGGCTGGATATCCGCGGATCTCGGCTCGGATCGGCTTGCTGGATCCGGAACCGGGGTTCAAACCGTATCCGTGTCTTTGCCGATCGGATCCGTGAATCCGTGGATCCTGTGTGCACCCTTAGTGGTGGTGGATCGCTTCAGCAAGATGTCACACTTCATCGCGATGCGTGGTACGGTGAGTGCGGAAGGCACGGCTTGGCTGTTCCTTGAGTACGTGGTGCGTCTCGATGACGTTCCGTGGTCCATTGTGAGCAACCGTTACACGCACTTCACGAGGAAGTTTTGGCGAGAACTCATGGAGCTGTACAGCATCAAGGTGCAGCTGTCAACGAGTTTTCATCCCCAAACTGACAGACAAACGGAGCGGACGAGCCATATGTTGGAGCACCTCCTCCGTACAGTTGGTGATCCGGACGAGACGGCGTGGGACCAGCGGTTGCTGGTCGCTGAACTGGCTTACAACTCTTACCACATCCGCCTCCACTGGCAAGGTGCCATTTGAGGTGGTGAACGGGACGGTGCCTGCCACACCCCTCAGTTTGCACGTCGCCAGCAACCTGCCTGCGGTGGAGTCTACCGCACGTGACTTCAAGCAGACTTAGGCAGCAACGTGGCATGCATTGGCAAAGGCACAAGAGCAGCAGAAAGTGCAAGCAGACCACCGATGTGTAGACGCAATGCTCAAAATCAGTGACCGCGTGCTTCTCAAAAGCGTGCACGTCAAGCTTCGCGAGGTCCGATCAGAAGATTTGAAACCCCAGTGTCTTGGTCCATTCATGATGCTCAAAATGCGAACACCCATGGTGGCGTGGTTGGCTCTTTCGCCTTCCATGCATGTCCAAGAAATGTTCCACATCTCAAACTTGAGCTTTACCATGATCCAACTGGGCATTTTCCTGGCTGCACTTCGGAGCCACCCCCTCTGGTGGTCATCAAGGGCAAGAAGAGTTTGAGGTGGAGGCCATACTTGACCACCATTGTCGTGGCTGTGGATGGGAGTACCTGGTCAAGTGGAGGGGCTATGATGCAGTCCACAACTCATGGGAGCCTACCTGCAACTTCAATCTTGGCAGGGTGAATGCCATCCTCCGGGAGTATCAAAAGCAAACCGGGACGGCTCACTCTTAAAGGGGGGGTAGTGTAATCTAGAAAGTGCCAATGGCACTAATTACGGCTTTAGGCTTCCTTGAATGTACAATATGAATGTGGATTTCAAATCTACAAGAAAAACTTTACGATATCGATCCAAGAACGGTATGGATCCATCAAGAATCGAGGAAGTTACACCCGGCCAAATGTTGGACCAGCCGATGGCAAAACAGTTGACGAGAATTCATCCCCAAGGACCGAGGCTCGACCCTTGGAGGACCCAACAAGGCCGAAGCGCACCTCGGGGCAAGACTAGTAATGAGTCATGAATCATTGACGGCCAAGGGCAATTCGGAATGGCACCCCGATGTGTTACTGCCAGAAAGGGCGTTTTGTGCGGTCGTCACCCCCACTAGTGGTGTTGTTGGGTACTAATGTGTAGAAGATTTGCCCCTCTGCATGCCCAAGTGCAGCGCCAGGAGGCGCCGACGAGCCGCCAGAGAGAGGAAAAAAATCCTCGTCGACGGATCTGGCGACTTGAGGATTGCTCAGATCCTAAACTGGAGGATTTCCCCTGAAAGTTGACAAGTCGCTGAGTCCGGTGGAAGTTGTTTCACCGGAATTGAACTAGTAACAAGGAAGATATGGGCTTCCAAAGTTGGGGTGTGCCCGACGGTTCTGGGAGCCGGCCGCGGTTCGACTTCCGGTGAATAATTGACCGGAAAGAGTAACAAAATGCCATCTGGGGATTTTACTCCGGAAGATCTGCAGAGGCGTCCGGTGGATGATCCGCCGGATTTCAGGATTGCAGTTTGTTACTGAGGGACTTAGCCAAAGTCCTGGCTCGGAGTCCGGAACTCAGTAGTACAGTTTGTTACTCGGGGACTGTCAAAATTCCGACTGAAGGTCCGTGAACAGGTTTCGACCCACATCAATCCCCATCACCAAACTCGATGATTAAGTCATCGAAACAGACCCCAAAGGCGCGAGGGGCGCCGCCACTATGCGTAGGGACATCTGCGCCTCCGGAGTGCCGTTTTGATGGGTCCTTGATGTGCGAGGGCGCCTCGGCGGACGACATGGTGCGCGCCGACGACTGAGCGGCTGATTTGGGATGCTGCGCTTTGGATGACGTAGCAGGAGCTACGGTGATCCGAATCGCGCACGGTTTGGTGCATTGGAGAGCTCATGACTAGCCCTACAAATGTTGAGATCATGTCCATGTAAAAAAACTAATGCAAAATCGCGTTATCCCCTTCGCAAAAGTGACTGTCTCACAAATGCCTTCAACTCCCAGAAACATAGCGTGGGGCGACCAGAAAGCTCATGCTTAGACTCAGAACCCGCACAAAACATAGCCGTAAGCACAGTAGACCCGTCGGGCCATGTTGGAACTGCCTCTACTCGGAGGTCGTTGTTCTGACAAAGGGTTATGGGCCCACGGCCCTGACCGGTCTATACATCGCTTACGGCTTTCGCGGCGGACGGGACTGTCGTCAGGGACGACATCGCCATCAAGCTTTGAGGTCCCGGAGTTGAAGACTGCGCAGATGGCGCAGAAGGAGAGGCAGCCCATCCAGAAGTATGCAGGTGGCCCTGGCTACGGGCTATGGAGGTGGCACTTCGAGCTGCACCTCGCGCATAAGGGGCTGTTGGAGGTCATGAAGGGAACGGAAGTCCTCGAGAAGCGACGGCGATGGAAGCGCAGAAGGAGGCCTTCATAAAGAAGAACACGGAGGCACTCATGCTGCTGGTGTCTACAATGGCCAAGTCGCAGTGGGGCTACTTCCAGGGCTGCAAGCTGGCAGTCGAAGCTTGGCAAAAACTCTGTGCCATCCATCAATCCAAGTCGCTGGCGAACAAAATCTTCGCAATGAAGCGACTCCTGACAGTGAGAATCGAGGAGGGAGATGATGTCATCACCGCCATGCAGCAGATCAAGTCGCTCGCCTCACAATGCAACGACGTGGGGTGGAAGATCGACACGCAGCTNAGTCGCAGTGGGGCTACTTCCAGGGCTGCAAGCTGGCAGTCGAAGCTTGGCAAAAACTCTGTGCCATCCATCAATCCAAGTCGCTGGCGAACAAAATCTTCGCAATGAAGCGACTCCTGACAGTGAGAATCGAGGAGGGAGATGATGTCATCACCGCCATGCAGCAGATCAAGTCGCTCGCCTCACAATGCAACGACGTGGGGTGGAAGATCAACACACAGCTGCAGGCGATGGCCCTCCTCATGGCCCTTCCTGACAGTTTGGAGCCCTCTCATCACATTCTTGGGAGGATGGGCAGAGGACAAGCTCACCTATGGCGCGGTTGCAGAGTACATCCGCAACGAGGCGCAGCGACGGAGCTGCGGGGAGTCCTCATTGTCCTTATCAGCCCTCGTCACCAAAACGCGTGGTGGCGGAAGCGGGGCCAAGGGAGGTGGCGGACATGGCGGCAGCAAGAAGGGCGCCAAGAAGGGTGCGTGCCGTAACTGCGGCAAGGAGGGCCATTGGGCCCGTGAGTGCTCCGAGGAGGCAAAGCCCGGTGGCAAGGACGCCAAAGGCAAGAAGGCGCTCCTCAACGGCACTCAAAACCACTACCTCAAGAAGGCCAACCGGCGATGCCTTGACTCCGAAGCAGAGGAGCATACCCAGGTCGAGAAGGTCGGGTTCATCAACTACACCAAGTCCAGCAAATCCATGGTGCTCGCGAACGACAAGGTCGAGCCGGCGGCTGGCCAAGGAGACGTGGACATGGAGGTGGTGGTTGGTGGAAAACGGGTGCAGCGCGTCATCAAAGACGTGCATCATGTACCCGGCTTGGCTGATATTCTAAGTGTTAGCCGCCTGACTGACAAGGGGTACGAGGTGCTCTTAGGAGAAGAGGGGCAGTCGTGCGGAAGGACGGTGGCAGCGAGCCAGTGCTCGAGGCTAATCGCAAGGGAGGCCTCTACATTGTGGAGACCAAGGTGATCCCCGTGGCGACAGATTCAGCAGACTTGGAGGACCGCACCGTGAACCTGGCCAAAGGAGGGGGAGCTGATCTAGAGCTCTGGCACCGACGACTGGGGCATTCTTCACTTGCAGTCGTGAAGGAGATGGCGAAGCGCGAGCTGGTACGCGGCCTAGTCATTGACGGTGCGGAAGAGGCGACAGATGCAACGTTGCACAAAAAGTGCGAGCCTTGCATTTTGGGAAAGGTCCGGCACAAACCGTTCAACAAGAACATGAATCGCGCCTCGGACCTGCTGGAGGTCGTGCACAGCGACGTGTGCGGACCATTCAAGACGGCGTCAAAGAGCGGCGCGCGTTACTTTGTTACCTTCATTGATGACTATAGCTGAAAACTCTTCGTGTACTTCATGAAGCGGAAAGGCGAGGTCCTGGACCGGCTGAAGGAGTATGTCACCGCTGTGGAGAGGCACACTGACCGAAAGGTCAGAGCGCTACGCAGCGACAACGGCGGAGAGTACGTGGGCTGTAGTGGGTGGATGAAGCAGCAGGGCATAAAATGGCAACAAACTATGCCGTATTTGCCTCAGTCACATGGCGTGGCGGAGCGGGCAAACCAGACGCTGCTGAACATGGTACGGACCATGTTGGTGGATGCGGAATTGCCGCGAAGCTTCTGGGTGGAAGCTGTGCGTACCGCGAGCTACACCATCAACCTCACTCCTACAGCGGTGCTGAAGGGGAGGAGCGGCTGGAGGACACCGCAGGAGGTTTGGAGCGGGTGCAAGCCAAGTGTGGCACACCTGAAAGTGTTCGGGTGTAAGGCGCACGCGGTGGTGTAGGCTGCGCAGAGGCGTGACAGCAAGCTGGAGCCGCGGGCAAAGTCGTATCTCTTCCTTGGCTATGAGAGCGCGCATAAGGCGTACTTGCTCTATGACATGCACAAGGAGGAGGTAATCTGCAGCCGAGACGTCGAGTTTGACGAGCAACAGAGTTACATCAGTAGCAACATTGCGGGCGTGGCGGACTCCCCAAAGACGGGGAAGTGGTTCCAGCTCCTTGACTACGAGAAGGAGCCGGCAGACGCTCAAGTTGAGGATGTGGCATCAGAGTGCAAAGGTGCACCAGCGGTGGCAGCCAACGCGGAGGACTCCGATGATGATCAAGCTGATGAGGAGACCCACCAGAAGGATCCGGCGGATAAGGCACCAAGGGTGCCAAGGCGCGCACTCCCGGCAAAGTGTGCAATGGGCGTTGGTGGAAAATCCACTGGACGCGCTGCCCGTCCGGGCGATGTTTCACCGGAGCGGGAGAGATCCTCGGGGAGCCGTCCGGTCGATGATGAACCAAAGTGTGCAGAGTCGGAGGGATCGTAGCAGAGCGACGATGCGCCACCAAAACTACCACGCCGCAGCGGGAGGCAGCGAAAAGCGGGGAAGCGCTTCGACGCAAGCACCGGTCGACGGATTGGCATGACGTGGTGCATGCTGGCTGTATCAACGGAGCCGACTACCGTGCAAGAGGCACTTGCACGGCCCGAAGGGGATAAATTGGACGCAACCATCAAATCGGAGCTGGCGTCCATCACGGAAAATGATATGTGGGAGCTGGTTGATAGGCCGAAAGATGCCAAGGTCATCGGCTCAAAGTGGGTCTTTAAGACCAAGTTCATAAAGGAAGGTGTGGTTGACAAATACAAGGTGCGACTGGTGGCAAAGGGTTACACACAGCGTAAGGGGGAGCACTACGATGAGACGTTTGCTCCCGTCGCCAAGTTCACAAGCATCCGGGCCATCCTTGCGGTGGCGACCGCGAAGGACATGAAGCTCAACCAAATGGACGGAAAGATGATCTTCCTCAACGGCATCATAGACAACGAGATCTACATGGAGGTGCCAGAGGGGGTGGAGGCGCCGGAGGGCAAGGTGTGTAAGTTGCGGAAGTCCTTGTACGCGCTAAAACAATCGCCCAGATGCTAGTACCAACAGATGGACAGCTTCATGGTACAACTCGGCTTCAAGCGCAGTGAGGTGGATCACAGCATGTACGTGCGGCGTGACAAATAGCTCCATCAGATCGTTGCACTCTACGTGGACGACCTGATTGTGTGCTTGACGGATTTTCCGAGCCTACAACAGCTGAAAGAGCAACTGAGAAGCAGATTCAAGATGTCGGACATGGGGGAGCTGGAGTGTAACCTCAGGGTGAGCATTACGTGGAGCCGGAGGGCGCGCACGCTTGAGCTGGGACAGGCCAAATATGTGGCCGAGGTGCTGAAGCGGTACGCCATGGAGGACTGCAAACCAGTTGGCAGTCCAGTCTCCACGACCTGTGAACTGAGTGCGGTAATGGCGCCGCAAACAAAAGAAGAGCGGGAGGATATGGCAGGGGTGCCCTACCAATCGGCGGTGGGTAGCCTCATGTACGCCATGGTGGCGACTCGACCAGACCTGGCCTACGGGGTGGGCCAAGTGAGCAGGTACGTGGCCGATCCAGGGCCACTACACTGGCAGGCGGTCAAGCGCATCGTCCGCTACCTGCAGGCGACGCGACATGCGCGCTTGAGGTTCGACGGCAAGGGGAGGGCGGACCCCTTGCGTCTGGTCTGCTACACGGACGCAGACTACCCTGGCGATATGGACGAGCGGAAGTCCACATCCGGCTATGTGTTCTTCTTCGCTGGTGCAGCGGTCTCGTGGTGCAGCATAAAGCAAGATTGTGTCGCCACCTCCACAGTGGAAGCAAAGTACATCGCGCTGGCCGAGGCGGTCAAGGAGGCGGTGTGGCTCCGCAGGTTGCTGGGGGAGCTGGGCGTGCCGCAACAGGAGCCTACAGTGGTGCAAGAGGACAATACTGGCTCAATCTCGCTGACCAACAATCCGACGCAACACAGTGTGACGAAGCACATCGACGTGCATTACTACTACGCACGGGACATGGTTGAAAAGGGGCAGGTGGTGCTGCAACAATGCAGCACGCACAACATGCTTGCGGATTGCTTGACCAAAGCGCAACCCGTGGACCGGCACGCTTTGAGCGTGGTCAGGCTTGGGATGACCAGCTATGATGGGTTGGAGGGCACAGCGGAAGATGAGTGAGAGCAAGCAGGAGCAGCGGGCATGGCAGGTGCAAGGGGGAGAATGTTGAAGATTTGCCCCTCTGCATGCCCAAGTGTGGCGCAGGGAGGCGCCGACGAGCCGCGAGAGAGAGGAAAAAAATCCTCGTCGATGGATCTGGCAACTAGAGGATTGCTCGGATCCTAAACTGGAGGATTTCCCCTGAAAGTTGACGAGTCGCTGAATCTGGTGGAAGTTGTTTCACCGGAATCGAACTAGTAACGAGGGAGATATGGGTTTCCAAAGTTGGGGTGTGCGCGGCGGTTCTGGGAGCCGGCCGCGGTTCGACTTCCGGTGAATAATTGACCGGAATGAGTAACAAAATGCCATCTGGGGATTTTTCTCCGGAAGATCTGCTGAGGCGTCCGGTGGATGATCCGCCGGATTTCAGGAGTGTAGTTTGTTACTGAGGGACAGCCAAAATCCTGGCTCGGAGTCCGGAACTCAGTAGTACAGTTTGTTACTCGGGGACTGTCAAAATTCCGACTGAAGGTCCGCGAACAGGTTTCGACCCACATCAATCCCCATCACCAAACTTGATGATTAAGTCATTGAAACAGACCCCAAAGGCGCGAGGGGCGCCGCCACTATGCGTAGGGACATCTGCGCCTCCAGAGTGCCGTTTTGATGGGTCCTTGATGTGCAAGGGCGCCTCGGCGGGCGACATGGTGCGCGCCGCCAACTGAGCGGCTGATTTGCGGTGCTGCACTGCGGATGACGTAGCGGGAGCTACGGTGATCCGAATCATGCACAGTTTGGTGCGTTGGAGAGCTCATGACTAGCCCTACAAATGTTGAGATCACGTCCATGTTAAAAAAAAACTAATGCAAAATCGCGTTATCCCCTTCGCAAAAGTGACTGTCTCACAAATGCCTTCAACTCCCAGAAACATAGCGTGGGGCGACCAGAAAGCTCACGCTTAGACTCAGAACCCGCACAAAACATAGCCGTGAGCATAGTAGACCCTACGGGCCACGTTGGAACTGCCTCCACTCGGAGGCCGTTTTCTGACATAATGTACCTTTTTGTCGTTGACACGTTCAATTGTCATCCACCGCTAGCACCAATTGGGTACTCATGCATCTTTTTGTCATGGTACCATTCGGGTATCATGATTTACATCCATCACTCACCAATGGTTTTCCCATTGAGTGTTTGTTCAACAATGCCATTCTTGACACGTTCAATCACGGACCAATGTTTGCATCGGCCATGACTAATGATACACAGAACCTCCAAAAGGTACTAATCCATCCAATACACACTGTGTACAGGCAGTGTGATATCAATCCTTGACGATGTAAGTGAGCGTGCAAAGTCACCAGGCCTGTTTCACATCTCATGACATAGTCATGATACGGACTTAGTCATGAAACAATCCCACTTGCCTTTGAACAATATAGTGTATTGGGACGTACAAGTGCAGTAGAACACATCTTGCACCCACCAAACCACTTGTTTGGTGAAATGTTATCGCCATTTTTATCCAAAGTATCAGCTGATATTGCCAGCTTGTTCAGATGTCACAAAACCTTTGTGATCACTCATCCGTCAAAATCATCAATAACTTGATGTCGTGATTGATGCACCAAAAGATAGTGGATAAGGTTTTTGTGCATGTCATACACGTTTTTCACGCATGCTGTGTACCCAATTTTATGTGGCTGAAGTACAGTGGCATGAATCGCATACCATGATCCATTGAAAAGTGGGTTGTCTTCTGGCACCTCTTGTCGTCATGCAAGTCGTGCATGTGTTGGAACTACTGCTCAACTGACTGGGATTTTGTAGCATGTTCTATCTATGGATATGGAGGAATTCTTCCACCTTTAGCTTGGTCCAAATTTGAGATCATCCTCATCGCGCATGTGAGTTATTTGTCAAAATTTGGTTCGTACTTCTTTTGGAAGCACCTTTCCATTCTGTTATGGGTAGGGTGAAAATCTCAACTTCCAATGGTTTCCACTGTCGGTGAGGAACAAGACTGCTATGTTTTTACTACACCATTCGAGCATACATATGATCACCACAGCCGTCTGTGATTGTTCCTAGCCATGCTTGTTGGTTCTCCACTTCAAGAATTTGACAGTGTAACCATCCTTGACTTCGTCGAGATGCCTTACAAGCGTCAAATGACGTGTTTCCGGTGCTTCTAGTAATGCGCTTGACACACTTGCCCACAGAACCAATCCGTGCGTAGATCATTTTCCTTTTTTGATGGTCTATTGCAAGCTAGCCTGACAAGGCAACAAGATGGCCAGTTCTTGTTAGTTGATAAAACGGGGTACGATCGGCACCCATGTTATCGTTGCAATTGTCATCTTACGTCATGTGTTGTACCATCAATAGTAGAATAGCTAGTCCAATCAGAACTCATGGCCATAGTGTGTTCAGCACTCGCATCAGTGGTCCATTCGGCACCCATGACAAAAGTGCAACCCGCAGGTTTTTCTGGTTGTGCGATCTATGCTTATGATAATGGTGAATTCACCACTCGTGTAAATGATTTCACCGATGCACACGTCGGCCATACATTCAACTCTCGTGGTCATTGTGCGTTTGGCATTTTTGTGAATACTACAATTGTATCTCCCATGTTGGTCATGCTCCCAGTGCAACTGGCACTTGTCAATTTTGGGCGCTCGACCCTTGTGTAGGATCTTAACCATCGTGTTTATGTTTAGTGAGATTGGCACTCACACTCTCCTTTTCTTTAATCTAAGAACAAATGAAATGACTTGTATCCTTGGTGAAATCGGCACCCACATGAATTCGCAACCGGCCTTTCTTTTGGTCATACCTCTATAGACCATGAGCAGTGCAATCGGCACTACCATCAGGAATGTGTTTGGCATCCGTGATTAAAGTGCAACTAGCACTTTTTCAACGTTTAACACCAAAAAAAAATCTGCAACTAGCATGTATGCTGTTTTCAGTAGTGCAATCGGCACTTACGTCAATGACGTGGCCGATGCTTGTATAGACGTGCAATCAGCACTCGTTTTGTGCAGCTTGCACATTTCACATTGTTGCGGTAAGTAGATGAGTTATTGAGTGGTCAAAGCACGTTCAGTGCTTTCATTTACTTCAATCCAGATTTTGTCTTGATTCACATCACCATTGTGGTTTTGCAACCTGGTGCACGCTTTAGTCGTGTTTTGTGTAAACAAAACTTTTTAGCGTATGTAAAACATGTATTGGGCCATGGCGTGGCTTTTTAGCGGTCAACTCCTTTGGTTTTTCTCGAAAAAACCCCCAAAATTTGAGATTGATGTACAAAACTTTAGGCACTATTAGTGCTAAATCTCATGCATTAGAGCATTTCCAAGTGAATTGCGTTCAGAATATAAAAAACTCTCAGGTTTCCTCCTTTTTGTTCTTTGGAAGGGAGAAGAAAAAAAAAACAGAATTGCTGATGTTTGGAAGAGCTCAACCAGAGCTTTTGATTTTTTGTGCCAAAATCCATGGTCAACTTGACCACACACTTGGGTTCGACCACAAAAGTTTTCACCATTCGAAACGATTTTGAAAACGGTTAACATAGAATTCCTCAACTTGAGGATTCATGAAGAATAAACATAGTTTTGGTACGTCACGTTCCTCCCTTTTTTGCTTGATGCTTGGAACTATACATACGTCACCTGGTGGTGTTTCCATGCATAACCAATCGCCTTACCCCTGAAACTATGAATGGACAAGTGTATTGGAAAGTGAACATATCAGTGAACATGGACTTCCAACAGAAAGTAGTACATAGGACATGTAATCCATCACAAGTAACACCTTATACGATGAATGTACATATGGGATCTAGTTGAATGAATTGTTGTTCAAGATTTCTGAAAAAAAAAATTGCATATAGGAATACACTTTTTGATACACCCATTGTGGAGTGTATGAATTTAGGGTGATGACCCATAACTCGGTGTTTCAGAAAAACTGTCGGTCTTCCCCTTTTTCCATGAATATGAAAATGTCTTCACAAAAATAATTGAGGCCTTCTCAATTTCAGAGCTCAGAATGAGCTACATGCCGCATTTTATGGCAGCCAAAACTGGGTTCAAGCGGAGACGTTATCTCAGTTTACGCCGGCCAGCCTTGAGTCCCAGGGGAAGAAAAAGCACCATTCATGCGACCCAACCTCCAATCTGCGTCGGTCCTTGTCACGTCCTTCTGACTACGTCACTTACACAATTCATGGAGGTTAGCAGATGTGTTCAAAAAGGTGGTTTGGTACCGCGGAAGTGGATGCACGTGCTCTACTCCACTTCGGCATCTGCACCATGGGGGAAAGGAAATGCCCCGGAGGCTTCCCTTCCCAGTGAGAGGAGGGTTGAGGGGCCCCTTCTCCCCCTTGGCACCCATCTGCCGTCCCCCTTCCCTCTCTGGCGTCTTCAACACTCCAGAGACGAGGGAGGAAAAGCAACTGTTCCCCTCTCCCTCTCTGGTGCCATCGGCGACATTGGCAAGGGAGGCGGGTGTCACAGCCCCTCCTTCCTCTCTGGCGCTGCCTGCGCTCAAGAGGCAAGGGAAGAGGGGTGTCATTGTCCCCTCTCCTTCTCTGGCATCTTTGGTGCTTGAGAGATGAGGGAGGAGGGAATCATTGACCCCTCTCCCTCTCTGGCGCCGTCGGCATTAGAGAGGCGAGGGAGGGGGGCTAGCCACACCCGCCCCCTCCATGGCGCTGTTTTCTCTTGAGAGGTGAGGCGGGGAGGAGGGGGGGAGGGAGGGGTACCGCCCCCTCTTCCTCTCTGGTGCAGCTGGTACCTAAGAGGCAAATGAAACGGTAACGCCACCCCCTTTCTCCCTATTTGGCACTGTCGGTGCCAAAGGCGAGGGAGGTGGAAGCACTGGCCCCTCTCTCCCTCTCCTTGCACTTTCTATGCTTAAGAGGAGGGGAGGGAAGAGGGGTAATCTTCCCCTCTCTCTCCTTCGCACCGCTGGAAATTGAGGGGAGCATCATCCCCTCTCCCCCTCAGATGCCGTTGGTGCATGAGAAGCGAGGGAGAGGGACTTGTCTCTCTCGCTCCCCCTATCTAGCACAGTTGGCGCATGACGAGTGAGGGAGGAGAGTGGGGTCCCACTCTCCCTCTCCTGTTCTTGGTTGGGAGGCAGCCGGTGGGACCATGGGGACCACGGCCTGCATGTCAACTGACGGGCTCTCGGTCCCGGGACCAAGTTGTTAAGGGTGAATAGCTGCCGATTGTGCGGGGTTTGCTCACAGCCATGAGCCTTTTTTTTTTTCACTCCTAACCGGGGAGTAAGCCCTACTGGAGCTTCTTTTTCCCTTGAAAGGGTTGTGTTTGATGGCGGGCGGCATGCGGCCGCAGAGTCCAGAAAATACTATTCTAAATCACGATCAACAAACGGTCTCGCTTGTTAGCTCAATCCCACAGACAGTCGGAACCAATTTTAGGGATAATTTGCGGAAGCTGGCTCTGATGCTAATGTAGCAGCTATGTATTGTTTTGCGACTAACTGTGGAACCAAAACGTAGGCACTCAGAACAGTCGTCCAAGGAGGAAAGGCCAATGGTCACCTCAGCCATTTTGGCTAAGACGAACCGCGCCACAAACGGACATAGTCATCATAGGGCATATTTGTATACATGCAACCTAAAACCCTATCATTCAAATTGGCACATCCATGTGGGAACAGGACCACAGCGGCCAACTAAAGGGGAGGAGGAGTGGCGCGATGGATCTTCCATCGTGGCACTCCTCTTGCCTGAAATCCGGCCTATGGACCCAATCCGGGCTAGACCAAGATTTTTTTTATGGACATCGACTTGTCGAGACATCAGTCTCCAGCCCCCAAAACCCAAGAACTATAATTAAACATCATTTGTAATCCTAAAAAATAGCTCGTATGCTACAATAAGTGAACCCCATGATGTGCATGTGTAGCATGGAAGTTATGCAATAATGTGTGTGGCCCAAAGTTTGAGAGCAATATGGTCAAGCGGGACGTCCGCCCACCATCCCCCCTGAATTCAAAGTGTATGGATGGGTGTATTTTGAAGTGTGTCTGGAGGGGGGTCAGATTAGTAAACAAATGTATAAATGCAATTGTGTATGTCTTTTAGCATATGCTAGATACACCCCTCGATACACCCCACCAATACACTAGTGGTGTCTTGGAAGGGGGGGGGGGGGGGGG
>SZWC01010773.1:63187-87133 GCA_023375785.1 Penium margaritaceum | reverse complement strand
GGTCTCCGAGGACTGTACTGTCCTCACGACGAGAAGTGCCTCGTGCCACGTGCGCAATTTGGCACGAGTCATGTTGTCTATTGTTCAGAGCTTCGCCACCGTTGGTTGCACCCACTCGTGAGCTCTCAGTCAGTGTTGTGGAGTGACTGAGAGTTGCCTGTTTGCGCCGTCGGAGCTCTCGACAGCGGCTGAGGGATCGCACATATGGCGGACGATTGTGCACCCGGTGAGAATGGGCATATCGTGTATTTAGTCATGGAATTGTCTACCGCATATCCACTTCGAACATGGCGGCACAACTCAACTGGGCACAGAACCGTAGACGTCGCTCCCATGGCCCACCTCCGGTCACACCAGCACGAAGCACCCCTTCAACGGTGCAGAAGCAAGTAGGACGAGCGTCTCCATCCCAAGTCCAAGTTTATGACGAGGACTTGGAGCGTGAACAACAAGCAGCTGTACAATTTATCTCCCCTGAACAGGTTGCAAACAGCACGCTACGTCTCAGTCGTGGGGCCCATGGCCATGGTAATGCATGGCGGATGGTTGTATAGGACAAGAACCAGGTTGACTATCGCGTTGTTTGTTACTGACCCTTCTTTTCTGTGTGTTTAGGCGTACAGGGTCCTCGGATGATGAGCCGGATGATGCGACCCCCAAAAGGCGCAAGACAACAGATAAGTTCCCGCCCGGCATGGTGTTTCCCACAATGGAAGAAGCACGGGCCGCAGTTGACGACTACGCCATAGCCAACCGCATGACCGTGCGGTGGCTTCGGAGTGAGAAGACTCGTTTTGAGGCACGTTGTGGACAGTGGAAGGACAAGAATTGTCCGTGGTTGCTCAAGGCGCATGTGGACGCAAAGCACAGCAACGTTGTCGTTAGCCAGTTTGTTGACGGCCATCACTGCGTGCCTGGCACAGGTCGTGGTGACCCTGCGAAAACCGTGCGATGGGTGAGTCGGCAGATTGCGTCCACGTTAAAGCGCAACCCCACGGCCAATGTGAAGACACTGGAGGCCGTCGTCAGGAAGAGCACAGGGAAGGAGGTGGACAAGAACACCCTCTACCGTGCCCGCTCCAAGACTCAGGAGTGGATAATGGGCCCCAAGGACAAGGCATGGTCATTGTTTCCTGTTTACTGCGAGGAGGTACATATTGCTGCTTGTTTTGTAATAGTTTTCATGCAGTGCTTAGGGTTCAATCCCACTGTCGGTCTAACTGTTGCATGTGTTACTTTGTTATTGCAGCTCATGCGTGTGGATCCCAACACCCACGCGGTCGAGGAGGCCACCGAGGATGGGGTATTCCATAGGGCATTTGTTGCACCTGGTGCAACTATCCTTGGTTTCTAACACTGCCGCAGGCGTCTAACCATGAACGGGACGCACCTGAAAAACGGCCATGAGCAGGTTTTACTCATCTGCCAATTTTCGGCGCAAACGACAACGCGGTGCCGATGGCATGGGCGATGGTGAGCGGGGAAAACGATGACAACTGGAAGTGGTTTTGTTTCCACTTGTCTCTGGCTTACCCTACTGCTACGCAGGAAGGCACAGTCGTCATAAGCGACCGGGACAAGGGTCTGCTGAACGCGGTGGCTGAGAAGCTGCCTGGAGCCCAGCACAGCTACTGTGCGTACGATCTGTGGGAGAACGTGCGACAGAAGCATGGCAAGCAGGCGGGGTATTGGTTCTGGAGGTTGGCGCATGTGTTGACAGAGGCGGAGTGGCAGAGGTGCTAGGAGCACCTACGCCGGGTGTCTACACGCGCGGTAGTCATGTTGTTGGGTGCCAACGGGGAAGGCGGGATCCCGCGGGAGCATTGGAGCAGGTTGTACAGCCCCATTGGACGAGGCAGGCACAACACGTCCAATGCCGCAGAATTGTTGAACACAAGAATCGTTGAGGTCCGCAAACGGTTCCCCTTCTATTGTTTTGTGGCATTGTACACTTGGGTGCAGCGGCTACTTGCAGACCGCCGGAAGCTGAGCACGTCTGTGAGGGGCATGTTTGCACCAACACCGGAGAAGCGCATGCTCAATGCGTCCGTCAGCAGCGCGGACTACGACGTGGAGGAAGACGGCCCGCACTCGGCTACGGTGACAGGGCCGAGCAATCGTCCGCGGCGGGTGAACGTGCAAGAGAAGACGTGCACATGTAGTGCGTGGAAAGAGTGGGGGCAGCCGTGCATGCATGCGTGTGCGTTTATGATTCGTAGGGGGGAGAATCCAGAAGCGCTGGTGGACGTGCATCACACACGCATGGCGTACTGGAGAACGTACAACCATTTCATGCCAGGGGTGAACCCCATCCACCTTAAACACCCAGAAGACAAGCAGTGGACGCAGCCAGGTCCAAAGCGTGGACCAGGTCGTCCGAAGAGTGCAAGGTGGGAGCGGGAAGACCCGTGCAAGAAGAACTACATCTACCCCCAGTGTGGTGTGAAAGGGCACACAAAGAAGAAGTGCACTAACCCTCCTGGAGTGAGTGGTGCGGCAGCAGCAGCAGCAAACGCCCTGCCTCATCGACTAGAACGCACCGACGCTGCCATCGCAACGGAAACAGCAGCCAGATGCTTTCCCTGCGTGCCTACTGGTGAAGCAAGGGCTACCAGAGTCACTGTAGCCAACCCATTGACCAGTGGGATAGTGGGAGGTGCTGAGGACAGAGAGCCGGGGGCCATTTTGACCGGCTGGGCAGCTCTACGAGCGGGAGAGCGCAGGGCTGCAGCCGTCACTGCACACACGCAAGGACCAGGCCTTGGCGGGGTGAACACTGCAACAGGTGCAGTAGCGGCTACAGCTGGTACAACACTTGGGCAAGCTGGTGCCACAAGTGGACGCGAAGGTGCAGCCGCAAGTACACACACAGTGGGAGGTACTGTAGCAGCAAGTGGTGCAGGTGCAGCCCCACAGTATGATCCAGCCAACGACAACACGTACGACTCTGGTGAAGAGGAGGTCTACGACCCCGAGAGGTACATTTTGGAGGACTCAGACGAGGAGGAAGAGGAGGAGGACAGGTACGAGAACCTAAGGGGCCAACATGAGTGGGAGCGTCGGGAGGAGATGTACCAACAGGCAGCAGCCGTGCAGGATGCCTGTCGCGTGGAAGACCAGTGGGACGACGAACCCGACGACGTGGAGGACGACATGTACATGTAAGTCATTTTATTCTGTGACCATTGTTGTTTTCCTACATAGTGTGTCTATTTTTTTTTGCACCTAGTGCTAATGTTGTACCAATTCTCCTTGCAGGTGACAGAACTTCCAACACTATTTTCAGCAAGCAAGCAGCTATGTCGTGCGGCCGAAGCATGGGAAGACGAGCTGCGAGTACTGGAAGACATGGAGGGGCGGGTCAGGCATGAAGTGGCCCAACACGTGGGGCAGCCCCTTCTTCTGTAGTGTTGTTTGCCAGAGGACGTAGTCATGGTGGGGTGGGTCAGGCTTAGTGTGGCCCAGTACACGGAGAAGCCCCTAAGGCAGTTGGTGTCCTCATTTGCTTTACTGTTGGACATGTGTGCGTTTAAGTTGGAAGAAATAATTACTCCATGTCCATGTCTTCTGGATATGTTGTGCACTTTCTCGCATAAAAATTGAACCTATATCCATGTATGCAGTGTGACAAGTATTTGAAGAAGAAACCACGGTCATTCATTCTCCTCTTTCCATGTTCTTTATTTAAGTTGGTGCCCTCTGTTCAACACTTGGCTGCAAGGCTGAGCATAAGTGACTATGGAACATGGTGACTGCACAAAGGGATAGCCAGTAGTCCTGTCCTTTCTGGCTGGAGTGTGCACCACCTATGTATTCTTCAAGTTGTGGCCCAGTGGGGGACGTACACAAGTGACCAAAGTGTACTACTGCACATGTCCATCACAAGAAGACTCTTCAACTGCTTCAAATGGTGAAGCACAAGAGAACGAGGAGGNCTCTGTTCAACACTTGGCTGCAAGGCTGAGCATAAGTGACTATGGAACATGGTGACTGCACAATGGGACAGCCAGTAGTCCTGTCCTTTCTGGCTGGAGTGTGCACCACCTATGTATTCTTCAAGTTGTGGCCCAGTGGGGGACGTACACAAGTGACCAAAGTGTACTACTGCACATGTCCATTACAAGAAGACTCTTCAACTGCTTCAAATGGTGAAGCACAAGAGAACGAGGAGGCCAATGACACTTTTTATGATGTTGACAGCAACGCGGAGTATGAGGACTGTGCTGAAGACTTCGACAATGAGGAAGCCGAAGAATGTTGTCAGCCAGGCCATTTGTGTGCAGCTTGCGACATAATAAGTTGGCTGTATTCCCTTCCACCCCCAGTGAGGGAGTGGATAGTTAGTGGACGCCCATGAGGACATTACAGAAAATGCCACATTGACGATTGTTTCATGTTCCCACTGCACTGTTCCTTTTCCAAACGTCTTCTTCTTAGCCCTTTCAATAATTGAGAGTAAAGTAGTAGAGGTGTACATGTGTCCCTATTTGCCATTTCTAACAATGTATTCATCAATGACATAGTTTACTCTTAATGTGTGTCAATACGGAAATTACATTCGGCGGAGAAACGTAGTTATGAAACCAACAGTACCTGGGTATGAATGCAGGTGGTATCATTCGTAACTGTACAAATCTCATACTCTCGTGCTATGATGCTCGTACCTGGGTACGAATAATACCCACGATTCGAGCATACTGTCGTACCTGGTTACAATAATGTAACATACTGTCGTGCCTGGGTACAATAATCGAATAATACCATATTGTAACAAGCGGTACCTGGGTACAAATGCAGGCGGTATTATTCGTGCGCCCACAATGCTCATACCGTCGTGCTATGATGCTCGTAATATGTAGCCCGAGTTCGAATCCGTAACCAGCACAGAGCATAGCTTATTGGACACGTCATCATGCTTGCACCGCACGATGTCGTGGCCGTCGCTGTATTGCGGCGATGACAACGTCCAATCACCTCGAATGCTACATTCATGCATTCTTCGTTAGAAAACGACAACACGACAGTCTGTCAGGCGAATACGCGGATGACAAAAAATCGCACACAGTACGCGCTCGGCCAACTGGGGAGCATTCGTCATGGGCCAACTTGCCATTTCCGCAAAAATTGATATAGCGTAGTAAAGTTAAAACCCGATGGATATGGCGTTCACATATGAAACGGCTCGTGTGTGTCGTGGATAATGGCCAGTGCGGTGGACATCGCGTTATTAAAGTTCCGGCCTTTGGATATGGCGTGGTTATTGTGGGACATCTTGACACCGCGGTAGATATCGGGAATTCTGTGGGTATATGGTCACTCCGCCGTAAAACGCAGCTATTTGCAACGGGGGAGTAACCATATATCGACAGAATTCCCAATGAATCTGATATATCCAGTAACCGCACTTTCAAACCGCCATATCCGGAGTTTTTGCTGATATACCCAAAGGTCGAGGAAAATGAAACGAAGTATCCAGAAGAAAACCGCACGATCACTATGTATTCAATGCATGAAATGTAGCATCGGAATGCTGTCATCATCAATGAACTTGAACATTCATAAACCCCTCATTCGAGGTCTTCGTGATTTTTCGAGGGAGGGGTTTGTGTGGGTTTGCGTGGGGTTTGCATGGGGTTTTTGTGGGGGGTCCGCGACAACCCATGCATTGAAAGGGAATACTCTGGACCCCGCTGCCGCAGAGTCCAACATATACCCGCACAAGAAATACAATCCTCAACACCAAATTTAATTCTGCCTTATTTCGTTGTACTCATTGATTCGGCCTCCGAATCTTCTCCTGGTCATTTTTTGCACAAAATGAACACCATACTCAATTTACAACTAGTGGCATTGGCTTCACGCAGGCTTGCATCGGGGTTACGTAGTAATAGACGGAAGCCGGGTTCAAACATGTTATCTGCCTTGGAAACGAGTTTTGCTCGACCTTCCCCTCCTGTCCGAGAAGTTGTCGTCGGTGAAGTCAAGTGCTTGCTTGCGATGTCCGGTATCTGTTTCGGAAAAAACCCTGGTTTCTACGCCAAGTCTGTCCGATTCGCACGTATTTCTTGGACTGGGAGTCGCTTCTGCAAGGAAAATTGCACTCAGAGAGGGCCTGTCTTCCGGACGCGACAGAAGTGCTGAAAAAAATACCTGGAAAATACTCAATGGGTTGTCGGTGGACAAAAACACCGACCGCAGACAGAATTGCCGTCACGAAAGTCATTGTGCGGTGGATTTTCTGATGTCAGCGCTGATTCTTGGATACCAAACCGATTACATAGGGTTACTACGTAACCCCAAAAACATGTGTCTTGTACCCACTTTTCCCGAAGCGCCTGAGATCATGCATACTGCGTCCACTGTTGCAAACAAATTCACGCTCCACCAGTTGCGGAGGAATTATTTTGAAAAAGTGTTTATCTGAAGTATGATTTGGTACGCTTCATTCTTTCAAGTGATGTTTTATTTCACCCTCTCCTCATTGTTCCTTATGTGAAATTCTAACATTTCTATGCTTGCTGACAAGTAGTTGCGTTTTTGGTTCATAAAACACTCAGGGTGTCATTTACGTCCATTTACGTCCACTTCATAATCTTTTATTTTCCGTTGTCGGACATTAGCCAGTGGTCCTTCGTGTACATCTCAATCATGCGACCTTGGATGTCCACACTCTCATTTGCAACGCGAACGAGCAGAAATTGCCCTCGAATAGGCCTATCGCACCAGGGCCTACCGTCTCATTCGAGGACTGTTTTGCTCGTTTGTTACGTGAACGAGCGAAAAAGTCTTGTTCACTTTAATCCGTTCACTTCAGTTTGCTGCGTTACTCAAAACAAAAGAGCGAGGTTGGATGATACCAGTTGTATCATCCAACGCTGCGCTGAAGTCACGCTCTCCAATCGTGCAACCACATGACTGGTCACAAAATGTGCAATGTTTTATGAGCACAAATGCTCCGGTGCCCATCGTTTCACCATATTAAGAAGCAGTGTCCATAGTCTAAATTGACATGATAGCGGTACCCATGTTTTCGAATGTGCGACTGAAAACGGGATTGAATTTCACTCTCGAAGTCGGACGTCGCCTACTTTGAGAGCGAAGTCAGCGACTTCTCACACCGGTCTCACCAATGTTAGAAGTTGCCATGATGCGAGTTTTGGAGTTCGCAAGTGCGAACTCCAAAACTTGCACGTTTGCAAGTGGGGAATCACGAACTCTGAGCAAACCCCCTAGTTGAACTAGGGGGTTTGGGTTATGATTTTTTACTTGCTTGGGCACCTGCCGGGCCCCGCAGTAGCGGTGCCCGGCAGATCCCCATTCTTCTATCATAGAGTGCGCCGCATGTAGCAACCCCCCCCCCCAAACATGCGACACAACCCCTAGTTACACTTGGGGGTTTGGGTCTTGTTTTCTTACTTGTCTGGGCATCTGCCGGGCCCCGCGGTAGCCGGGCCCTCCAGATTCCCTTTCTTCTATCACAGTGTGCGCCACATCTCGCAAACCCCCCTCCCCCCAAACATCAGAAAAACCCCCTAGTTGAACCGGAGGTTTGGGTTTAATTGTTTTGCTTGCCTGGCCATCTACCGGGCCCCGCGGTAGCGCGGCCCGGCAGATTCCCTTTCCTCTATCACAGCGTGTGCCGCATCTCACAAACCCCCTTGAAGCCTCGACAAATCCCCTTATTAAAAATAGGGGGTTTGGCAGGGTCATCGCTTTAAGAAAACTGGATCATTGATGGGTGAAAGCACACTTTGACGCAAGATTTAGCACACACAATCAATTAGCATATACTTATATGCATACATCACATGGAGAAGTATGTACAAGGATCTGAATCCACACAGCTCACTCACGCTAAGTCTGGAAACCAGACGTGTAGTAGTAGTAGGTGTTGTAGTTGTACAAGCCGAGTAGGGCACCAAGTGCTGGAGACAGGAGTTGGGTGTAGCTAGAACCACAGGACGTCCGCCGTGGATGCCTTCTCAATGAGGAACCTCAGTGACAATGTATGTTGTACACTGTATAAGGTCCAAGTGCTGGAGGCGGCAAATGGAGATCTGGAGCTGGGAGTGTCTGAAGGACGGCTGCTCGGGTTGACAACTGAAGGCATAACAACTGAGTGACTTGATGGTCCTTTAAGTAGTCTTGAGGTAGGCCCCCCTTTGGATGCTCCTGGTTGGGAGGTTGCAAGGAGTTGTACAACCTACTGGTTGGCTGCATAACCACCTGGGTGGTTGCATAACCACGTGGGTGGTTGCATAACCTCATGGGTAGTTGCACAACCCTCCAAGCCAACCGAAGGGCATGTGGGAAGATGAAGGGTCACCACGAAGTTGAAGGGCCACTGGCAGCTAAAGGGTCACATGCTGCCAGTGAGTGGCACTCATCTTTCTCTTTCTCTCTTGTGAGGACATGAACTTCAAACCTCACAAAAATTCCATGTAGGATTTTTGTAGGCCCTTTTAAGGAGAACTCGGCCAATGAGACTGGTAAATCTCAATACCCCCCTTAGTCGAAGATGGTTGGGAAATTCATAGGAGGAGGAAACCAAGGACTTTCATTCTCGGTGAGGAAGAGGAGGTTGTTGACGTGGAGGTCGTTGTGAGTAGGCGAGATGGAGGAGGTAAGGAGTGTTGGTTGGGAGGACGGGAGGATGAGGAGGTCCAGAACGCCTTGATTGGACATGGTGACGGGCTGTCCCACTCGACGAATGCTCCATAAGAGGTGGAGTTGGGGCTGTATGGATCTTCGGTATAAGGAGGGTCGATTCTGGAGGAGGGGGGATTTCTGAAGTCGCCCCAGAAAATGAAGTATGCTTTGTGCCCAAACCAAAGTGTTGCATAGTGCATGGTGAGGGGTGTGAAATCGGGGCCTCGCAATTTCCAGCGATGTGCGCTGGAAGCTGCGAAGCGAGTGGGGAGGAAAACAAAGACCCCCTTCCCCACTCGCTTCGCAGTTGGAGCGGATACAGCGACCCTCGTATTATCCGTTGAAACTGCGAAGTTTGCAATTTCAGCGGAAACTGCGAGGGGGGTCGCGCGATGGTCGAGCATCGACGCGACCATCCGCGAGCCACCCGGCGGTCGCGAGCCACCTGACGGTCGACCGGGGCCATCGATCGCGGGCAGGCGAGCTGGCGAGCTGTCGCTTGCGGCAGTTGGATCCGCCGCCGGTTTTCCAAGGTGGATTGCGCGATCCGCCCCGCCAGTTGGAGAGTCCTGGACCGTGTCAGGAGCGAGTTCGAACAAATTTCCAGCCTCTTTCGCCGGTGATGTTGCCATAAACGCCCAAAACGGTTGCTCTGAAGCTGAAACGTCACCAGTTAGGTGGAAAACTAGCTCAAGCGGTTTTTCTGACTGTATTTTGGCAGGAGCCAGTTGGGGATTAGTAGTAACCTCAGAAACAACGACCATAGGAGTGCCCCCTTCGACTTGTGAGGCACTAGGAGGCTCAGTAGGAGATCCCAACTCCATCATAAATGCCAGAAATTGTGGCTCAGTTGTCTTGTCTCCCCACAACACCATTTTCAGCCGTGATTTCCACTTTTGCAGGTTGAACTCCCACGGTGAGGTTTTCTGGCACTGGGGTCGTATCATAATGGGACGCCCAATGTTCTTACAGGATGGAGTGGGCGATTCCTCTGACGAGGGGCATCATGTTCGCCCACGACTCGAGATCCCAAGTTTGGAGGAGGCGATGCGCTCGCGAGCTCGTCCAATGTATGTGTTCGGGATCCCAAACGCAACGTATGGGCCGCTTCGGGCGTACATGAACAGCGCAGTGGAGGTGAGTAGTCCTTCTCCATAAATCCCGCTTTGCTGTATGCAAAGAGCGTGTTTTTCTTTATTGACGCTTTTTGTGAAAAATCTGCGACTTGTTTTACTCCCCGAATGATGAGAAGACTCACGGTGCCGTCGAGGACTTTGGAACGGATCCAATGTCCCTTTATGTTGATGTGTTTGGTGAGACCGTTGAACTGTGTCGAGTTGCTAAGGCTAATTGTAGACTGGTTGTCCACAAACAAGGACGTAGGTCCCTTTTGTGGAAAACCAACCTCTTTGAGGAGGTTTTGCAGATAGGTGATTTCTTGCGCCGCTTTTGTGGCGGCCACGTACTCTGCCTCGGTGCTGTTGAATGTGACGTGAGTCTGCTTCTTGCTGGACCAAGAGATTAACGCGCCTCCAAGCAGGCAAATGTAGCCTGTAATGCTGCAGCAATCGTCAGGCTGTCCGCCAAAGTCGGTTTCACTGTAGCACTACAGCTATAGAAAAGTTTAGGTGCCATAAACGAGCTGCAACGTCGATGTTGCTTTGAAGTATCGTAGCTCATGATTCATGAGTCTTGCTATGGGAAGCCATACGTCCGACTGTAAATTGTAGATCGGGTCGAGTACAACTTGTTGCGTACATGAGGGATCCGACGCGCGAGAGATAGGACGTTTCATCTAGAGGACCTTGATCACTTTGCTCTGGTGGAAGTGGTTGGAGTGACAGTGGAGTGTTGTAGAAGTTGTCAGCACTGTTGAAACGTTTCACGATTTTCTCTGCGTACGTTTGCTGCCCGACTCCGATGGTGCTTGCTTCGTGATTGTGACCGATGTTCATGCCGAGGTAAGATCTCACGTCTGGTATGACTTTGATGTTATCTGTTGCAGCCATTGCCTTTGCTATTGCTGTTGTAAGGTCTATGTTGCGTCCGATGATGAGAATGTCACCGACGTAGACGAGGGGATAGCATTCTGGTGATGATGTCGATGAGTCTTGATATAGAAAAAGGCAGTCGTCATAGGATGGTGCTGTGAGGTTGTCGAGGATGTTTTGTAGTTTTCGGTACCAGAGGAGGGGACTTTGTTTCAGCCCATAGAGGCTTTTGACAATCTTGCAAACTTGCGTAGTACCATTATCATATCCCTCTCGATGCTTCATGTAGATTGTTGTGTCCATTTTGCCGTTGAGAAATGCGTTGTTGATGTCAAGATACAGAATCTCCCCATCATTCACTGCTGTGAGGGAGAGCACCATTCGTACTGTAGAGTAGCGACTCACTAGAGCGTAGGTGTCAAAGAAGTCCTTCCTGGGTATCTGGGTGAAGCCTTTTGCAACAAGACGAGCTTTGAATTTATCGAGGCTACCGTCTGCTTTCGTCTTCACACGAAAGACCCATTTTACTCTGACAGTTCGCTGTCCTGGAGGAAGTTTGATGAGTCCCCACATTCCCTGTGTGATGAGACTCTTATACTCAGCATCAAGTGCCTGCCTCTAACGTGATGCGTGAGGGCCGGACATGGCTTCAGTGATGTTGGAAGGTTGCGGAGGTAGGTCGTTGGTCGTTGTCAGAGCGGCGAGAGTTTTGGTAAGAAAACATGCATGAAAAGTGTCTTCCTCTTGATGGATGGTGCAAGCCGTAAGAGATGTTGTTGGTGCTGTTATGTTGATGTATCCAAGCTATTGCTGCAGAAGGTTCTGGAAGTACCCGAGCTCCAAATTGTGCTAGACGGTGGAGGATTTCCGGAGCCCCCTTCTATTGCTCCAATTCTTGGCCTACTCGAGGAAAGGAGCCTCTATTCGCTGGTCTCCTTCATCAGATTGTTTGTTGAGTGCGAGGCGATGGCTGTCATCGTGCATTGGGATGGTTTCTGTCGCCTCCACTTCCTTATCATGCAGCTCCTGCAGCTCCGTCTTGGTGAGTTCTTGCTTTTCCATCTCTGCTAGGAACTATTTTTTATGCTGAGTGGTTGTCTGTGACGTCCCCGCATTTGTCTATGTCCATGTCTTGTAAGTGAGATCCTTGTAGAAGACGGCATCGCGACTGCTGATGCAGTGGGAGGTTGTGATGCCATAGAAGGCCCACGCATTTTGCGTTTCGCTTTGACCGATGTGGATTCCCCATGCAGCCTTGTCCTCAAGCTTACGTTGCCGTTCTTTAGGAGCATAGTAGAGTGCCATTCAGCCAAACGTACGGAGGTTGCTGATGTTAGGCATTTTGTTATGCCACGTTGCATATGGAGTTGTTGTTGTTGGGAGGCTCGCTGTTGGTAGTCGATTTTTGCCCCACGTTGCTTGTTGGAGTGCTGCTGGCCACCACAAATCTTGAAGCTGTGCTGAGATTAGCATGGCTTTCAGCATCTCCTCAAGCATACAATTGTAGCGTTCTACCACTTAGTTCTGTTGCGGAGTGTGGGGTGTTTGTTTTTGTTGTTTGATGCCTTACTCCTTGAGTAGAGCGACAAAGTCGTTGCTGGTGAACTCGCTAGCATTGTCTGAGCGGAGAATCTGGAGCTTGGTCATGGCTTCTCATTCCACTTGTGGGAACCACTCGTGGAAGGTTTCAAAGAATGCATCACGGTTGATGAGAGGATGTGTGCACGTGTACTTGGTGGCATCGTCGACGAAGACCACAAAGTACTTGTTTCCAGTTGAGGATTTGGTGAAGGGTCCGGAGATGTCCATGTAGACCAAGTGGACCTTGTCTAAAATGTCTGTTTTTGTTGCTGGAGGGAAGGATTGGTGCGCCAAATTTGACTTGACACAAGGTTCACAGGGGTGACCTTGATCATCCTTGACGATGGTGAGGCTGTCGACAAGTTTGTTTGAGAGAAGTAGTTGGAGCTGATGATCGTTGATATGTCCAAGGCAAAGATGCCAGTGTTTTGGTGTTGTCAAATTTTGTGGTGAGATGCTGACGACTGCTACGATTGTCTGCTGGAGACGAGGAGGGTAAAGCTGGAGTCTGATCATGCTGTTGCTTTGCAATTCTCCCTTTGTAATGAGCTCTCCTGTGACCGTGCTGACAAATAGCTCCATGTCTTTTGTAGTGAAGCATAGTCCCTTCATCATCAGTTTGCCCATGGAGATGAGGTTCGTGGAGATGCCGGGGACGTAGAGCACATCACTCATAGTGATGTCGATGTTGTTGTGTACACGAGCTTTGAGATTGCCGATGCCGTTGATAGGCAGTTCCGCCATGTTCCCCACCATCACCATAGAAATTCTTGGGTACGGCTTGTGGTTGTGTAGGGTGCTGGAATCGTAGGTGATGTGTTTGTTACTTCTGCTATCCAAGTAAAAGATATCCGGGTGTCGTAGAAGCTGCTTCTTTTCAGGTGTAGAAAGTTTTGTGTAGCAAGAGAAACCATACTTCTGTCCCACTTCATCTGCTCCCTCCTTGGTGTTGTTGGGATTCTCTTCATCCGTCTACTTCTACGTCTGCTGCTTGTCCTTGCCTATGACTTGGAGAGCTTGTTGTTGTTTGATTGGTGCCCCTTGTTGATGCGGTATAGGCCTTGATGGTTTGATGCCTTCTCTTTCCCGCTGATGTTGTTGTCACATCCAACAATGTTTCTCAATGTGTCCTTTTTTGCTGTAATATCTGCACGTGATAGGAGGACGTTACCCGGAGTTTTGGGGGCTGGAGATGAGGGACGTAGTGTTCGATGACGTTCGCTGGGGAATTGATGATGACATCCTTCTCTAGCTGAGGGTGTACGATGGTGAAAATGATGGCGACGAGCTTTCAGCGGAGTACGAATTGTCCTTCATTTGTGAGGACATATTGGAGCCATGGTGAGCAAGGTTAACGAGTGCTTGCTCATTGTGTTGTTCCAGCTGCTTGTCACGTTGTTCCTGAAGTTACATTGTGCAGATGAAGTTTTTGCTGAGGAGGTGAGGTTGTGTGTAGCGGAGTATGTGCTTCACATCTCTCCATTCATCAGCAAGACCATTAATGATGTAGGATACGAAGAGGGCTTCTGGAAGCGGTGAGTCTCTGACAATGAGCTGGTCGCGGATATCTTTTGCTCTATTGATGTAGAGTTCGACGTTGCCGTTGAATTGGCTTGTGTGAATGTCAGAGATTTTTGTAAGGAGGTAAGATTTCTGGGTGGACTCGTTGGCCTGGTACTGCTGCTTGAGGTACTGTCATGCTGAGTAGGCATGTTTGGTTGTGTCTTTGTACATGTGGAGAGCTTGTTAGAAGTGTGGTACCACGCTTTTGAGGACTGAGTATGTGATGAAGCTGTAGTAGTTGAACTGTTTGAGGAAATCTGGTGGGCTGCCGAGGGCTGGGGGTCTGCACTGCCCGTTGAAGAACTGCCACAACTTGTGTCGTCGGGTTGCTGCTTCAAAGTTGAATGTCCAGTGGGAGAAGTCTTCACTGTTGAACTTCTCTCTGCTGATTTTGTCTGCTTGTAGGATGTTGGAGATGGCTGGCATGCTCACCAGGTCTGGGGAATAGGGAGCCGGAGGCAAGATTTGTATTCCTTTGGCAGGTGCAAACGGATTGCCTACTACAGAATGAGCTACTACAGGATGGGTTGCTGCAGGATGAACTGCTGCAGGATGAGCCGCTGGAACTGGATTGGGGTTTTCTGGGGTTGCTACTTGTATGAACTGTTCCATCAAATTATTGATGCGAGTCTGAGCCTCTTCTTGTAGCTGAGAGACCATTCGCTATGCTTGTTGCCTATTTGCAGTCAGGGTCTCTTCGACTTCTTGACGTCGCAGACTCTCATGCTGTCTGCGCATGTCTGCTTTCTACATCTGACGGTTGAACTTGTTTTGAAGTTGGGTAGTGCAAGCCTCAAACTCTAGGTGGAGTAGTTCCATCTGCTGTGCATACTATGTGGCAAGTGTAGAGATTTTTTTCTGCTATTGCTCTTGACCATGTTGCATTCCTTGCATGAATGTCTGTTGCTGTAGGCATTGGAAGTCCTCCACTTAGTCCATGGTGCTTCCACTCCTTGTGTCTGTTGTTGTTGGTCACAGGCCTTCACCCTGCTCTGATACCATGTCAAGAAAATTGGAGCATCGATGGGTGAAAGCACACTTTGACACAAGATTTAGCACACACAATCGGTTAGCATATACTTATATGCATACATCACATGGAGAAGTATGTACAAGGATCTGAATCCACATAGCTCACTCACGCTAAGTCTGGAAACCAGACGCGTAGTAGTAGTAGGTGTTGTAGCTGTACAAGCTG
This sequence comes from Penium margaritaceum, assembly GCA_023375785.1. NCBI lineage: Eukaryota > Viridiplantae > Streptophyta > Zygnematophyceae > Desmidiales > Peniaceae > Penium > Penium margaritaceum. The sequence goes on along the minus strand of SZWC01010773.1, from coordinate 72,151 downwards.
AGTAGGGCACCAAGCGCTGGGGACAGGAGTTGGGTGTAGCTTGAACCATAGGGCGTCCGCCCTGGATGCCTTCTCACTGAGGAACCTCAGTGACGATGTATGCTGTACACTGTACAAGGTCAAAGTGCTGGAGGCAGCACTTAGAGATCTGGAGCAGGGAGTGTCTGAAGGACGGCTGCTTGGGTTGATATCTAAAGGCATACTGACTGAGTGACTTGATGGTCCTTTAAGTAGTCTTGAGGCAGGCCCCCCTTTGGATGCTCCTGGTTGGGAGGTTGCAAGGAGTTGCACAACCTCCTGGGTGGCTGCATAACCACCTGGGTGGTTGCATAACATTCTGGGTGGTTGTATAACCTCATGGGTAGTTGCACAACCCTCCAAAGCCGACTGAAGGGCATGTGGGAAGATGAAGGGTCACCAGGAAGCTGAAGGGCCACTTGCAACTAAAGGGTCATAGGCTGCCAATGAGTGGCACTCCTCTTTCTATTTCTCTCTTGTGAGGACATGAACTTCAAACCTCAGAAATTCCATGTAGGATTTTTGTTGGTCCTTTTAAGGAAAACCTGTCCGCTGAGACTGGTAAATCTCAACAATCGCGAGCTCACAGGGAGGTTTTGCATGGGGAACCCCTCCGCCGAGCTCGTGATGACAGGCGATGTCTGACTTTGCCCTTGAAGTGAAAGTATATGTTGAATCTGTTACATACATGAAATGTATGACAGCCGTGCCCATTTTTGCTCGAAGAACGACAAACATTGGCATCGTTGTTACGTGGTTTTAGACTATGGACAATGCTGCTTTAACTGGCAAAACAGTGGACATATTGGAAGTTCGTCCATGATTTATTCTCAAACCACGTAAGTGTTTTGTAGAAATCGGTGGAGTACGTCGTGTCTTAAGAGAGGAGATCTCGGTGTTTCAATTGCAAATGGTCACGGATGAGGTCAGCGCTGTCGACGATGCCCGTTTGTCACCCTGGTCTCAACGTGTCTCGTCGTCATAGAGCAAAACTACCCCTTTCGAAGCTACAACGTATATTTGCGAAGGAAGTTATGAGTATGTCACAATCGTATCCATTGTGACACCCACTTCATTTCGTGCTCTCTTTCCTTTTAGTCGAGGGTCTTTTTTGTACATGTTTCTTCCCGTTGGTGGAATAATCTGTAGGTTCTATAAAACTCTCACACGTGCTTTCAAAGTATCGGTACGTATAATGCATCTCTTCATGAAAAGATACATTTCGACATCTCATTGGCCATTTTGGGGCTTTCTCCTCGCGGAAGTCGGAATGCAATCTCAAGACCCCTTTTGCCTTTTGTACCTGCCACATGGCTTTCAAATTTGACAATATCTTCGCACCGTACTGCTCCAACCCGGCCACCACTAATTCTCTGACAATGAATTATCCTTTCTTCTTTGGACCCACATGTCCGACTGCTGGGGATTTATGGAACTCGAACAATATCTACTCCCGAATGTTTTTGGCATCTGGTACCACCACCTGTTTGCCATGCCAATAAAGTCCTTTAGCCTCAACCAAATGATGTCGCTCAATGTTCCGAGGGTCTTGCAACCATGGGCCGATCGTGCAACCCATGCAAATTTGATTCTTGAAGGGGTTCAGCTGAATGAATGGTCTGGACACCGGATTGAGTGGGTTCATGTTTTGAGTCACTACAGTTGCTACCGTGAGAAAGGTACGGTTTGAGGTTTTCTGGCAACCCACCATGATTGCCACACACACAGGATTACGACTCAATGTGTCTGCCACATTGATGCGGCCTGGCTGGCACTGCCATGTGAAAGTTAACCTGCTCAAGTACTCACTCCAACGTGCTTAATGTCTTCACAAGTTGGATTGTGTTTGGAAACATGTAAGGGGGTTATGGTCAGTAACCACCATGATCTCCTCTTTTGCTCCCTCTAGGTAACATCGCCGCACCTTGAAGGCATGCAAAATTGATAGGAGTTCTTGTTCTCCTATGGTGTAGCGTGTTTCTACATCAGAAAGCTTTCAGCTCTCAAACGCTACAAGTTGACCATCTTGCATGAGGAAAGCTCCAACATCGACACTTAATGTGTCACATCTGAGTTTCCATGGATTTTTGGGGTCAAGAAGGACAAGTACGGGTGTCGAGGCCAGCATCTCCTTGACTTTGTTGAATATTACCTTGCATCATTTTGTCCAACGCCAAGCGTCTATCTTTCGTGTGAGACTTGTGCATGGGCTAACCAAGGTCGAGTAGCCTATCATGAAGCATCTAAAATAGTTTGAAAGGCCAAGAAAAGATTGGATCTTGCCCACATTCAAATTGTAGGGCCATTCTTTCACCGCTTGCACCTTTCAAAGATCCATACAAATGCCTTCACCACTTATAATATGTCCAAGGTACTCAAGCTCTCTCTGCGCGAATTTGCACTTGCTCATTTTTGCAAAGAACTTGCTTTCATGTAGAATCTCCAACGCCTCTTGCAGATGCATCTTGTGCTCCTCTGCTGTTTTTTAGAAGATTCGAATCTCATCCAAGTACACCAACACAGACTTCCCTAACTGATTACGGAATACGTTGTTCATGACAGCTTGAAATGCTGCGGGTGCATTTATTAACCCGAAGGATAGCACAAGAAACTGATGGTGTCCCAAGCGTGTCAGAAAGGCAATCTTTTGTACGTCCTACTTTGTGATTTGAATCTGGTGATACCCTTGCAAGAGGTCAAGTGATGAGAAGATTTTTACTCCTTGAAGTTGATAAAAAAGGTCCTCAATTTGTGGCAATGGATAACATTTTTTTACTGAAAGCTTGTTCAGCGCGCGATAGTCCACGCACATTTGCAAGCCTCCATCCATCTTGCTCACAAAAAGGATTGGTGCACCAAAGGGAGATGAGCTCGGCTCAATCCATCCCTTACTCAGATACTCTTTGATTTGTGTTTCAGCCTCTTTTCTCTCAGCGGGACTAAGCCGATACATGCCTCTGAAAGGTGGTGTTGCACTGGGCTCTAGTAGGATCATGTGACCCACTTCTCTTACCAGCGGTAGTCCATCTCGGGGTTCTTGAAACACATGTTGAAAATGTGAAATGATGGTCTTCATGTGACAAGGCTCTTCTTCTGTTTTTCTTAGTGTGGCTAAGAAGACACGCCATCCTTGTGACATTCTTTGCTTTGCTTGTATCACATTCAACGCCGCCATTGTGTAATTTTTATGTTTATGATATTAGGGTATTGGTGAGATGGTGATCTTCCATCGTCCTTTCATCACTTCCAATATTTTTAAATCGACGTCCATTTTTGCCTTGTGGCTTACCAACCACGTGTCTTCCAAAGCAGCGTCAAATGGATCCATTAGGTCAAGAACCGTGAGACGCGTCTTTGTGCTCAATCCTCCAAAGGAGAGCCGCATTACAAAATCAACGACAACTGGTACTTCTCGGTTTTTGCCCACCAACATCTTCCTTGTCGAGGGGTGTATTTTAGAATAATGGAACTCAAGAATGTAGCTTTCACAAATGAATGTTCAGCCCTAGAATTGCCAAGGATTGGGGCAGGTGCTCCATTGACACTTCCTCAAAACTGCATGGTCATGTTTTGCACTAGCATTCCGTATAAACAAGTTCATCGGTGGCTTTGCATGCAAGTGATAAATTTGGTAGGCATAGGAGCTTTGGTGTAGCTTCACTGTGTCGCCCACCTTTTTCCACATGTGATGACCACGTGTAAAGGTTACTTTCAACCTCCAATATGTCTGCTCTGACATGTCACTTCTGTCATGTACGGGCATAGCAGTCGTGACTGCATATCATGAGCTTGTTGTGCCTCATTGATGATGTCAGCCATAGTTTCCTTCAAAATTACAACAAGGCATGAACGGTTGTCAAGACTCTCCTTTGTGGCATACATTAGTGGATGAAAATGACTGGAGAAAAGAGACTCACATTGGATGAACGATGAAAACATTGTTGAAAAACATTGCAATGACAAGAACTCAAATCAGTTTACATGGTCATCCACAAACATGAATGTGCATGCAGTCAAGTCCCCTAGACAGTCGTCCACTGTCCAATTCTGGGGGTGGCAAAAATCCTATCAAAACCCACGTGGCTCCATACCAGGATGCTCGTAATACTCAACCTTGTCTGGCACATGAGGGCGTTCACGGCCACGCTGTCGCCCGCACACTCAGATCCTCTGAACAGCTCCAAAGGCTGGCTGCTGCTGCCCTCCAGATGCACGACCAGAAGCACCGTTGCCTCCTCAGGATCCAACGTGTTGCCCGACGGGAGCACCCACTGATGCTCCACCACCAACGCCCTGAACAGGATGTGCACTTCCATGCTGGTTTCCTAGCATCACTTGTCGGTTCAGGCCCTCATGAGGCCTATTTCCTTGTCCTTGATGGAAAACTGGCCCCTATGAACGACCATGTTGCTGATGATGTGGGCAATTCCATGCAATGTGCCCTGGTTTGTTGCACTCCCTATAGGTGAAAATGCCACCTTGCTGAGGCTTGTGATCCTGGAAACAAGCCTTTTTGGGTTGTCCAATTTGTACATTGAAGGGACGTTTGCTTCCGCCAATCTCAAGGAGGCTGAGCGCCTCATTTCTTGTTGTATGCACTAGAGTTGACGTATCACACAACGCCGAAGTATCATTGTACTTCTCAAGAACGTACTTTGTCAGTGCTCGCAGGCTTATCCACCGCTTGTGGTCCTTGTCAGTAATGTAGTGGAACTTCAGTTGTTGACCGGCCAACCCATTTATGAACAATGTGATCTTTGCCTCCTTTGTCATGTGTCGTGGCTGGACACGCTGGACCGTGTCAGAAAAGTGATCCACATATCGGTTTAGGGTCGAAATCCCCTGCCTAAACTTTTCTAGCTCGACCTTTGCTGCTTGCGAGTCAACAGGGTAAGAAAACATCTCTCCCATGAGTTCCTCAAATTCCTCCCACGTGGGGTTTCCTTCCTGGTTCTTTGCAACCATATCTCTACAAGCTCCTCAAATTGTTCACGGTTCACCGCCAACATCTCCTGTGCCTCCCAGTCGTCCAAGGGGATCTTTCTCAGCTACATCTGGAGTTTAAATCCCTTGAGCCACATGTGCAGGTTTGACTTGCCATCGTATCTGTCAGCCGAGTCAAACATGGAGTGGATTTTTAAGCTTGCTTCTGGTGGTAGGCTGCATTGTGTCGCGCTGGTTGGTGGCTGAGCTCACTTGGCGACTTTTGTCCTGAATCTGTTTCTGGCGCTCAAAAGTGCATTCTACTACCTCTCTTACCGCATCAACTGCTGTTGTCTCATAACTTTGTGCCACTCCGTGCTAGTTTGCCTTGAGCATCTCTCGAGCAGTGACTTATATTTTAGCATGATGTAAGACGAGAGCAAGCTCTTTGGAGTTTGATGTTCTCCTTTGAGATTTTAGAGTTCAGCGTGTGAGCATGGCTTTCATTTTTCCTGAGGGAGACAACCATCTTCTCGTGGCTATGTGCCATTTCCCTGATGATGCCCATGATGATGTTGTAGTCCTCGCAGCTCAGGTTGTCTTTCAGCCTTGTCACATCTTCCTCAGCCTCGTGAAGGCGGATCGATTTGAAGAAAGCGCAATAGATAGTTGGAGAGCCAGAAAGGCCCATCCGGCGGGGGTTGTTCCTTTCAATTATGTGTAGGTTAGAAGTATCGTGCCGCTTTTCAACAGCTTCACGCACGGGGCCGGCTGTCTTGAGCTCTTGCCTTGCAGCTTCAACACGGATAACACGAGTTGGAGATGAATCTCCTCCCTCGACGTCCGAATCATCCGCAAAATGAACATGACACCTTCCAACCAGTCTAGGGATGGTAGTTTATGCCTCTTCTTCTGTCTCGTGTCTGTCGTCCTCAGGTTGTAGCTCATCGCTCTCGTCATCGGTGATGTCATTTGCTTTGAGCTTGATGGCAGTGTCGTCTTCCTCTTCTTCAGCTTACCCATCGTTGTGTTCCTTGTCACTTGTCACCTCATCCTCAAATCTTGCTTCATCCGGCTTTGTAGGATTTGCGATGTTGGCATCACCACCCACCACGTTGGACGAGTATGCTTCCACTATTGGCGCTGAAGTAGGCTCGGAACTTTGTTTGATAGCCTCTTTCTCAAGATCCTCATGGGAATCTTCACATCTCTCAGTCGTCTCAAAGACCAAGTGCTCATGGCTATCTTCTACCTCAAGTGTGTACAGTGGCACGCCATGGGGGCAATCAAGAGCTTGCCCCCGACGGGTCACATGGTCCTCACCTTGACGCCCGCCCTTTTTCCCATCCCGATGACATGACGGAATTGGGACGGGATCGCCCGTTCCTCTTGGTAATGTGTGTCGGATTGGGGAGCAACCCTCGCACTTCCCTTTACGGGCCATCTTTGGAGGCGGACCGCCAAAGAGTGTGGATAAGTCTGTAGCCCGAGCGACCATGACTTCAATAACCCAAGTATCTCATGACCCCTCTTCAAGATTGTGGCTAGAGTGCAAGCTTCCTTTCAAAAAGGCCACGCACTTCAAGCCTCCTCTTCCCCCCCCTCCTCTTTTTTATCTTTTCTTTGGGTGAAGCACACACTCGCGGCTACGCGATGGTACTCAATTTGAGCCCTCTTTTTTTTGAACAAGATCCAGTTTGTATCTCTAGTAGATGGAGCTTAGTACAAAATCCAACGAGGAGATTCTCCCATTCCTTTAGAAATTGACTCTCTTAGTCTAATGTGTAGTTTGCGAGGAGGAGCTCCACTCACTCACTTAGAAACGCACACATGTAGTCTTCAAGTGTGTCGTTTCACAAGGAGGAGTTTAACTTACTCAGTTTGAAGAGAGCACACTCTTAGAACTACCACACCACTTTCCTAACCAAAGAGGAGATTTACTCACTCAATCTGAAGGAGGTTCTAGAGGTAAGGAACAAAAGGAAACCACAAAATGCAAAGATATCAATATGAAATGAACTAGTCAAGGCCGAGTGGCACAACCTGGCCTCTCATTTCCTTACAAAGATAGAGCTTTAAAATAAGTATCCAACAAAAAATGGCCTGTCAATTGGACCTTTTTTGTGGAAGTGATGATTTTTTTAAGTTCTTGGGCCCGAGTCCACCTCCGGTCCCGTCATCGTCCAACTCCTCTTGGACGATGACGACCTCCACCGTGTGAAAAAATGTGCGAGGTGGCTCAGTTCGCCTCTCCAACGGCCTAGAAGCTGCTGTCGCAGCAGGGACCCTTGTTGTCGCGGTGGGGTTGGCTACAGTCAAAGCTGGCTGTCTTGCCTCTCCCCAGGGGCCCATTTTGTGCACCAGGTTGCTTCTGCGACCGTGTTTGCAGCTCTATTCCAAGCGAGGGTGTAGAAGCAAAATCTGCAGAGTTTGCAACCCTCATTCAGGTCTCCTTCGCGTCTCACGTGGTAGACTCTTCCCAGTCGGCTCGACCGGGTCACGCCATGAGATAAGTGTGTACTAGGGTTGCGACCGTAAGACGACTGGCTCTGATGCTAATGTAGAAATAGGTGGATTACGTCGCGTCCAAAGGGAGGAGCTCTCGGTGTTTCACTTGTAAATGGTCATGAATGAGGTCGGCTCTACCGACGATGCCCGTTCGTCATACGGGTCTCCATGCATCGCGTCGCCATAGAGTGAAACTACCCCTTTCAAAGCTACTGTGTATATTCGGGTTATGATTATGTCACAATCGTATCCGTTGTGACATCCATTTCATTTTGTGCTCTGTTTTCTTTTAGTCGAGAGTCTGTTTTGTACATGTTTGTTCTCAACGGTGGAATAATCTAAAGGTTTTATAAAGCTCTCTCAAGTGCTTTCTATGTATCGCTGTCTATAATGCATCTCTTTACAAAAAGATTCATTTCGACATCTCATTCACAATTTCGGGGCTTTCTCCTTGCGGAAGTGGGAATGGGACCTCAGGACCCCTTTTGTCTTTTGTAACTGCCACATGGCTCCCAAACTTGACTGTGCCATCAAGCATGGTCAAAGTTTGGTTCGCAGTTTTGACTTAAATCAGCAAAAATGTAAAAAATGTTTTCACACGACAGTTTTGCTCTCCTTTTAAAACATAGATAACGACACAAAGAAGTCACAAAGAAAAAAATTGCGGAACTCGTTTTGGATGTCGTCAAGATCACGCTCAGTGGCTTTGTCATTTCGAAAAGTAGAGAGCAAAAAAAGTCGAACCAGAAGTCAAAGTCAACATACCTTTTTTTTCTCGACAAATCTCTCCAACACAAAAAAAGAATTCAACGTCAAATGGACATCTTTATTTGCATTGCAAGTATAGATACTGAGTTGACGTCGACGTCAATCTTTTCGGGCGTACTTCTCATGTCGACGTCGTCGACATGAAAAGAGCCCCAAAAAAAAGGCGAGCTGTCGATCGGACCTCGTCCAGTCAATAGCCTAGTAGTCCTCATTGGAATTTTCCAACAAGGACAAGCCAAAGAGGGAGTTGACGGGCTGGCTTGCTGCCGCCAGCCAGACCGTCAGAGTCCCAGCGTTGCCGGTCAATACCGTCATGAAGTCCTCGTGCCAGTATCGGTGACATCAAGGGTATCGACGTCTGTATCGAGCGGTTGTCTAGCTCGATACTAATACCGGTACCAGTACATCTTTTTCTTTATCGAAAGAATTGCACAATACAAGTATTGCACAAGCGATGCTGTCATTATGCGATACTCAGCCCTGCCATTCTGGTCCCTCCACCGTGCATACCGTGCGACAGTTGTAGGCATAAAAAAATGTGCGTGCCCAGTGGCAAGGTGCATCACACACCGGAAAAAATGGAAACAAGGTCGATGAGGTTGTCCCCATTTTTTCCTAGTTTGAGGAATCTTAAGCATAGGGAAAGCCGTGAAAACACAAAGAGTGTGTGTGTGTGTGTGTGTGTGTGTGTGTGTGTGTGTGTGTGTGTGTGTGTGAGAGAGAGAGAGAGAGAGAGAGAGAGAGAGA
>SZWC01010773.1:38155-63069 GCA_023375785.1 Penium margaritaceum | reverse complement strand
GAGGGAGAGAGAGAGAGAGAGAGAGAGAGAGAGAGAGAGAGAGAGAGTGAGAGAGACATGGGGAGGAGAGTATGAAAGAAAGGGACACACGAAGGTATAGAAATAGTAAAAATGTACAAAGAATAATCGTGAGCATGTAATTCGCTCTCAACTCTTGACATATGTTCCTTGATAAAAGGAAAATTATCAGCATACAGGACCTTATATGTGTTTGCGTAAATGGCTAAGGTTTTCTTTTCATGTTGTCCGCGTGCTTTTGTGGAGTGCCATTGTTACGTACCAGACATACACGAGTCCCTAATCTCTCTGAGTGGGTACTTATATTAGTACACAAACAGCCCATTGCGTCAGAAGACTGCGATATTCAATGCCACAGTCGAGGGCAAACCGGCCAATTGCCTCCGCCCCCAACGGATCTTCCCAAACCTTCTGAAAACTTTGACCACTCTTGCGAATCTAGAACAGAAACATCATGACCTTTTCGTTCGACTTCTCAATGCGTCAAGAAATATCTAGATTCATAAAGATGCATCTCGAATCTTCGCCGTCGATTCTCGAAGACCCTTGATTCCTCAGCAGGCCTTCTCAAATCTGACCACTCACAAAGCGACTCCGCACGCGTTGCTTGACAATCAACCAAAAGATCCGGACTAAACCTCATTCGTAACTCGACACTTGTATATATATGTTCAATCATTTCAACACTTGTTATCGAAGTACACTTACCACTGTGTGAATTGCTCAAGTGTCCCAAATTGTAAATCGTGTTCTTTCTCGCAACTTCTACATTTTCACCACGTATGCTCCATTTGGCAGAACACTTGGTATCAGAGTGCAGCGGTGTTGCAGAGGCATCTGACTACTTTACCCATCCGAAGACTACCTTGCACAAGCCATCAGCGCATCCTGCACGTCAAGATTTTGGAGACTTTGCGACAATGACAAGAGGCGAGCAAGTGCAACCGACGACCAATAGCGGGTCTTTGGCAACGACTTCGGCGATGGATTAGCAGAACGTGCCAATGCATGCGAACCCTGAAGTGACAGTGAATGCTGGTGTGGCAGGTTATGTGGCAGCTAGAACTACCCCTATGGCTTCGACGGCCAATCCGGTCGCAGACTTATGGCGATAAACCAGCCGCCCCTACCAACGGCCTCGACGACGAAAGCAAGGACGACACGTGGCACTGAACGACAAGCACGGATCAACGAGGAAATGTCGAATCGGATTTCTGTGCTCAATGGGATCAACAGCCATCTACTCCAACAACTCAACATCGCAATGGAGGCTCTTCACAACACAAGCGCACGTGAAGCGATGCTTGTTGAGAGAAATTCCCAACTCTTGAGCAAACCCAAAATTTGTCCGACTCCACCAGTACTGTTCGATCTTGCAAACTCCAAAGGACCAACGATTTGGATGTGGAAGACAAGTTTGGAGGTGTACGTCACCGCTGCTGGGGTCAATGACAATCAGAAGAAAATTGACCTCGCGGCCGCGCTTTTGCGTGGCACGGTGCTAAGTTGGTGGTCGGACCTAAAGACCATCCAACGGCAGTGGGGTACCGGCATCATCAACAACCAATGGCACCCGTCTCATATCGCCAACCATAGTCGTTTTACCCTTGGATGAGATCAACCCACGGTGGCATGATGTGCTGAAGTCACCAATCGACTTGCAGGAATTCTCGCGCGTGATGCTCGCACGCTTTGGACGGCTGAATGAAAAGTATGATAGATGGTACAATATCCAGTGACTCCATCAGCAGTCCAGTGTGGCAGAGTATACGCAGAGATACCGCGAGATCATCACTTGGGCAGACATCGACCCCGAAGAACTCTGTTTTCACTACAACCATGGCCTCAAGCAAGATGTCCGGTGAGCAATCGCCAATTTTGGCATATAGGAAAACTTGTCGCGGATGATCGCAAAAGCAAATAGGATTGATAGGGTTGACTACAACGCTCGGGTTTAGGAATCATATGGCTGCTGACCTCCCACCCAAAATTATCGTGGAAACAAATAATCCCAATCGGTGGACTCCTCGACTACGACGGAAGTGGACGCCGTCGACCAGAGAGATATGTGCACCTGCTACAAGTGCGGAAAAGTTGAGCACATTGCTCGCAACTGTCGGAGCTGGCAGCAAGTCAAAAAGGGAGGAATTCACAAAAAAATGATTAAGAAAACAGCAAAGGATAGGAGTGAACTGCGCAAATCTTGGTCGTGAGGAGCAATCCGCGCCAAGCGATTGTCCATGTGAATGGCTTACATCGCCACAAAGGGTTTTGGAGGTTTCAAAGTTTGATGAGGGGTACGAGGACGACCAAGCGGCGATACTACCAAATGCCCAGCCTCGAGGATGCAAGAGTCATGGAACAATACTGGAACTATTGGATGGAGCTTCACACAGCTTCGTGGAGCAACAACATGGTTCACAAACTGGGTTTGGAAATTGAACTAGGAGTACTTGAAGCAAGTACCTTCCACAGGTGATTGCAAATATGGAGATTGCGAGAACTACTACGACTGCAAGTGGGAGATCTACGCGATGTAATGGTCTGGAGGTCTTGTCCGCTGAGCGATCACAAAATCATCCATCGATGATGTTTCATTATTTCTGGACAATCCGCGGATTGAATGGAACAGCAAAAACGTCTACGTGGAAATTGACGTCACCAATCAACAACTTCCACACGTGGGACGGAAGCCGACACCTGAAGCAACAAAGGAGGAAGTAGTAGAGGAAGCCACGGTAGCTGGAAAGCGACAACCTGTGTAGCCGATACTGCTCAACGTGGCCAAACACTATATACAATGAGGATCTCATGCGTGGCTTGTACATCTCAAGCAAATGGAGGAAGCGGAAGTGGCATCAGCTGACTTGTCATCCTCATAGGCCTCATCAGCCTCATCGGCATCTACAAAATTTGTGATGGTACACGAAGAGTTTGCACCGCTCATCCAGGAGTTTGGAAAATTCTTCACCAACAAACTCCCAACAACCTTACCTCCTCAACGAGACATCGACCATCGCATCAAACTGAAGCTGGATAGCAGACCTACAATTCAAGGGGCCAATCACATGAGCAATTACGAGCTGACAGAGCTGAAAAAGCAACTCGACAAAATGCTTCGTCAGGGGTTCATCCTCCCATCCACATCACCGGACACCACACATGTATTGTTTATAAACAAGAGAACTAGTGAGATGTGTATGTGCATGGAATATCGAGCATTGAATGACACCACTATCAAGAGCCGCTACCCTCTTCCCCGAGCTAGCAAACTTTTTGAACAACCCCGAGGGGCTCGAATTTTCAGCAAAATTGACTTACACAGCGGTTATCACCAGATAGGCATGGCAGACGCCAACATCGAGAAGACAACATTCTGAACTTGCTACAGGAATTTTGATTTCACGGTAATGCCGTTTGGACTAACGAATACACCGGCAACATTCATGGCGGCAATGAATAATATTTCTCAACTAAACCTTGACGATTTTGTCATGGTGTACCTAGACCACATTCTGGTGTACAACCACACCTCGGAGGAGCACGATGGGCATCTTTGAAAGGTTCTCAAAGTTTGACAGAGAGAGAAATGTTTCAGAAAACTCTTTAAGTGTGACTTTGGTCACCATTCGACAGAGTTTTTGGATCACGTTATCAACGACGGACGGATCACCATGGACCCAAAAAATTGGCAGAAGTCGTTGATAGGCCGACGCCGACCAACGTTGGAGAGATTCAAGTCTTCCTCGGCTTCTGCAATTTCTACCGGCGTTTCATACGGGATTATGCCCGAGTGTCAGCACCTCTTTCCAACCTCATTTGAAAAGAGAACGAGTGGTGGTGGGGAGACAATGAACAAAAAGCGTCCATCATTTTGCGGAACGCTCTGACCTCGAAGCCAGCCCTACGATTTTCTGATCTAACGGATGACTATGTCATGGCTACAGATGCTTCAGACTGAGCCACTGGCGCAGTCCTCCTACAAGACGACGACAAGCAGCAGGTTGCCGACATTACTCAAAAACTATGAGGGCCGGAACTCAATTACATCGTGTACGAAAACCAAATGTTGGCGGTCGTACATGCATTCAAGACATGGCGGTGTTACCTGGAGTGCCGCGGATGCAACATGTGCACCGACCACCATGCGTTGAAATACCTGAAAGCACAGCCGAATCTCATTTGACATCAAACCTGATGGATGGAGTTCCTTGAATCCGGGCTTGACTACGATATCGAGTACTGGCCAGGCAAAATCTACCCGGCGGATGCACTCAGCCGCCAACCACAGTCAATGGCTGATGTGGCAACGCTATAGCTACAATGAGACCCAGATCTCGAGCGGCTGTTCACGTGAGGCTAAGACTAGCACGACGGATACAAAAAGGAAAAATTCTGATACAAGGCACCCTATTGGTGATGGCGTTTCACTCGCCAGGTGGTCGTTCCCCCAAAAGACAAACTTCGCTGCATGCTGCTCGAAGAATGCCACAACACAAGACCAGGTGGACACTTTGGAGAGGAAAAGACACTAAAGAAGCTGGCAAAAAACTATCGATGGGGCAAGATGCAATCCACCGTGGCCATTTTATGCAAATTCGGCAACACATGTAAGCGACAGAAATCCCATCACATGTAAGCTGGCAAAAAACTATTGATGGGGCAAGATGCACTCTTTATTCCGACAAACCGTGGGCCGATATGTCCATGGAATTTTTCATAGGATTACCCATCTCACCTCAGGGATATGACGCAATCCTTCTGATTATCGACAGGTTTTAAAATATATCCTACTACATTTCGACAATGACCACTGTCACCGACGAGGGAACAACAAGGCTATTTTTAAACAACATTGTGCGGCTACACGGTGGCCAAGACCCATCAAAAGCAAAAGAGATGTACAACTCACCGGCCGTTTTTGGCGCAGACTAATGACTCGCTACGGGAGCAGAGTTCAACTTTCAACGGTGTTTCACCCTCAAACCGACAGTCAAACCGAGCAAACAAACCAGACGCTCGAACAACTTCTTCGAACACTATGCAAACAACATGGGACGGACTGGGCACAAAAACTTTCAATCGTTGAAATCACGTATAATTCATTAGTTCCCACCGCAACAAGTAAAACCCCATTTGAAGTGGTGTATGACAAACTTCCCGCCATACCAGCCTGACTACATAGTCACAGTAACATTTCTGCGGTTGATGTTCAATGCCGAGATTTCACCACCATGTGGGAGGAAACACGACAAATCCTCGCGAAGACACAAGCAACAATGAAACCGGTAGTTGATCGATATTGCAACGACGACGTTTTTATCACCGGAGACAAAGTCCTTCTCAGCTAGGCAAACATCAAACTCGGCGGAGCCGACTGTACGAAGCTCAAACCCCGATGGTTGGGACCGTTTGAGATCGAGCACATGCAAGACCCTCTGGTGGCACGAATCAAACTTCCTGACACTATGCAAGTTCATCCGGTGTTCCATAACAACAGACTCAAGCACTACCAAGACCCTGGAGAGAACTTCCCTAGCAGGGATGTCCCTCCCCCTCCTCTTGTTCAAGCAGACAAGGACACAGAGTTCATCATTGAGAACATCCTTGGCCATCGACGTCGAGGCAAAATGACAGAATATATTGTTAAGTGGCACGGCTATGACGCTGCGCACAACAGCTAGAAACCCTATGACAACCTCCGAGACGTCGACAACCTCATCGACAACTAGTACGGCTGTCATCGAGCCACATTTGTATGCGTGTTGGGACATCGCGGCTAAAATGGAGGGGAGTGTTACGTACCAGACATACATGAGTCCCTAATCTCTCTGAGTGGGAATTTCTGTTCTTACAAAAACAGCCCATTATGTCGCGAGACCGTGATATTCACTCCAACGGTCGAGGACAAACTGGCCAACTGCCTCCGTCCCTAGCAAATCTTCCCGAAGCTTCTGACAACTTCGGCCACTCTCGCGAATCCACGATCAAAGTATCACAACCTTTCTTTTGACTTCCCGATGCACCAAGATGAATCTAGATTTGTAAAGATCATCTTGCATCTTCACTGTCAATTCTCAAAGACCACCGATTTCTTGGCAGACATTCTCGAATCTGCTCACGAAGCAACTCTGCACGCGTCACTCGACAATCGACCCATCGACCATGCCTATGCCTCATTCGTAACTCGACACTTGCATATGTATGTTAAATCATTTCAACACTTGCTATTGAGGTACAATAATGCTAATTATAAGTTGCTGAAGTGTCCCGAATTGTGTATCGTGTTGTGCCTCGTAACTTCTACCTATTCACCACCTACGCTCCATTTGGCATAAGAGTCATAGTGTAACGAATTGGCATGGGAAGCTTGGCCCATTGGGCCAAAACCGCGGTGATTGAGGGTCTCCGACCCTCAATCCATCCCATCCAATCGCCCACAGTCCAGGACCCATTCAAGCCATGAGGAGAAGCCGGCCCGTGCTACACTCCTCCCACCTAGGAGTGGACCCGCCTTTGGTTTCCACAGAGGGACTCGAACCCTGGCGCTCTGATACCAATGTAACGAATTGGCATGGGAAGCTTGGCCCATTGGGCCAAAACCGCGGTTTTGGCCCAATGGGCCAAGCTTCCCATGCCAATTCGTTACACATAGTGGGTATGCAGAGTATTTCATTGTTCCCCATACGAATTCTTGTCCGGTGGACATCCGGGGTATTACTTTTGAACATTGGCCCTCAGAAGTATTTTATGCATTTGGCAGACATACTAGTCATTTTCTGCCAAAGTAGCCACTGCATGATTTTTCTGCAAAAAATTGGTATGGTATAAATCAGTTGGGAGCACAGTGGGTACGCAGCAAAAGAACCCATTTTAATTTGGGATTGGGATTTGAAGTAGTTTTCTTGAAAACCGGGGAAGTTTTGTGCTGTGGAATAACCAAATTTTGGGAATGGGAGTTTTCAATGAATTGCATTCAAACAATACCCTTTCTTTCACGCGCAACCCCCCTAGCCTTGTAGCTAAGGACAGATATTGCCCATGATTGTTAGCGGCAGACACTCTTGCTGTATGGGGCATGTTACGCCCGCATTGTGGGAGAGTGGTTTGTTGACGTCCTTGGTGCAGTTGCCACAGCCTCCACCCGCATCACACCTGATGGGCAAGATGCTGTAAAGGTGGATGATCCAGCACAGGTAGTGGAGAGAGCAATCGTGACCCAGTACTTGTGCCTCATTACCTCTTTGATGTACTTGGCCACTACAGCATAACCCGGCGTCATCTTTGCCGTCAACCTCTTTTCGTAGTTTTTGCACTGTCCTCGGGCGAGAGCCCTTCATGCAGGTGCACGAGTGGTGCAGTATGTGGTCTCCACACTGCACCTCAGACTCTGCTTCAATGGCAGTGTTTGGTGGTCGACGACAACACAAATAGTGACTGTTCGTGGAGACCTGATGGGCATAGTTGGACAGGCTACGTGTTGTTGCTGGGTGGTACCGCAATATCGTAGTGCAGCCACAAGCAGGGTTGTATTGCACGTAGTTCATCAAAGGCTGAGTATGAGGAGGTTAGTACCACTATCGGTAACGCTCCCACGGTAGGACCGGTATTGGTTAAATATCGCAGTACATACAGTGTACCATGGTACACGGCACATTGCACGACATTCAAATTACAAAACTAGATGAACCACCGTACTTTTGCACATGCATGTCACAAATAGTGGACTTGGTGGATTAGTGCAAAACTTTACGTTGACTCAACATAACAAACATGCTGTGAAGGAACGAACTTGAGAGGAGATTATAGACATGTCATAGAAAAAAAGAAGCACTTTTGACGAAGAGGTAGACTTAAATTGCATTGTACCTTCTCAAGTTAGACACAAGAGAAACATGACGTACAATAACATATTTATCGGTTGTAATAATGGGGTATCGATAAAGGGAGAGGTGGGCCTTTCAAAGCCGAGAAAGATGGGGGTTACCTCTTCACATCCGCCAGGGGCTAGCAACGCAACGATCAAATCATTGACAAACCCAATCTCAAATTTTGAATTCAGTCTCGATGCCTTACCTGCACGGACTAGCTTTGTCACTTGTCGTTTTGATGCATCAAGGGCGTATTTTGAGGAGACTTTCCCTACCTGTCGATCAACCCTATTCCTGCAATTTTTGGTACACGTATTCCCTATCTTTGCAATCTGGTAGACACCACATTTGAAGAAGCCATAGCAAGCAAGCATGGACAACATTTTCTGACTTTGGAAACATTGGTGCGTAATGGAATGAGAGAGCGATTATTTTAGTTCTGAGTTACGACATAGACATCTTTAATTTATAATAAATGTTTACCTGAGAGCAATGTTTGAAATTAGACAAATGGACACAAGAATGAATGTTGGCCACAACTCTTAAACAATGATAGAATGCCACCAATTTGTATTGCATGAACGACATTGATTTATTCTGCAAGAAATTGATGCCTTCTAGGATGTCCTCGTCAGTCGATACTTGGTGTGTTGCATTCTTGTTCATTCACACTTTTGTACTGCACTGGTGTTACAAGTTCAATAGCAAAGCTTTTACTTTATCGCTACTGTGGTACTCTACTGCCGTAGTGTGTACGACTTGTGACTGTCGTCACCGTCTGACCAGGCACTAACGCCTAGTCAGCGGCTGTGTCGCTCGAAAGCTTCCACGCATATTCTCATGGTATCAGAGCAGCGAGACCTCTCTTGCCCAGCTACGTCGCACAGACGCAGCACCGACAGCAGTAGTGAGCATCATCTCCGCCGTCGTAAACTGGGACGTGTTGCAGCTGTTTAAAGTAGCGACATCACTACAAAATTCCCACCACCATAGAGGGTGAGCTGCGGCAGTTTCCAGTTACGACAGCCACACCGAGCAGCAGCAGCAGCACTGGATGGCAGCAGCAGTCTTCTCTGGCTGCCCATCTCTACCAAAAAGAGGGAAGAAAAATCAGCTCGGAGCAGCTCGTGGCAGCGGCTGCGAGCAGTGGTTGCAGCCGCGGGCAGCAACAGCAGCAGAATAGCGGCGGCAGAAGTCGCAGCAGCGCAGCAACAGCGGCAGTGGCCATAGTAGCAGTGATTCTGCGTAGCTGTGCAGAAGCTACGCAGTACTGCGCAGGGCTGGGCAGGGTTGCGCAGGGCTGCGTAGGGCTCTACAGGGATGCACAGGGGTACGCAGGACTGCGTAGGGCTGCGCACGGCTACGCAGGGCTGCTCAGGCATGTCCAGGGCTGCACATGCCAGCGCAGGGCAGGGGGGATGACGTTGTCACCCTCACTGAGGATTCCGCGTGACTTCCAAAAGAAAAGCTGGCATGAAATACGCCAGCATAAGAAATACTAGCGTTTTTTTTGTTGGCGCAAAAAAAACACGCTGACGTCACCATTGGCTTTCCTGATGTGAGCAATTTCATGGTCAAAACGTCAATTTTCCTTGACGCTTCAACTCCTCAAGAACCGCTAACGGTTCTGAAATCTGACCATTTTGATGTCCCGGTTCATAGTGAGCACTGACATGGCTCCGACTGGTGACAAGGGCAAAGGACCACTCCTCCTCCTCAGGGGTCATGAGCCCACACTCGCAGGCCATTGCGGATCTCTAGAGTCAGCAGGATGAGATACATTGTTAGTAGCAGCAGCAGACTGACGCCATCTGTGCGCTCACTGATCTTATGCGTGGTCAGTCCACGGCCCCACAGCAGACATCTAGGGGAGTCGGCGGTGCCATACCTTCTACACAATAGTTAGCATTTACACCGAGGAGAGTAGCAGGACAGGACCCGCCACTTTCGATCCTTTGGATGAGGACCTTGGCATGCCTGGGTTTGATGATGACACCCATGAGAGGGAGATTCACGAGGTTCAAGAGCGTCTCTGCCAGCTTCAAACACATCCCGGCTCTTTGTTCCTGGAGATCCGACCGATCCCTACCTTGGCAACTTTCCTCCCCCCGGTGTCTTTCCCATTCCTCATTCCTCCCAGCCTGTGGTTGCTCTCTCCACGGAGCGGCAACGCAAGGACTTCGAGATAGTGCCCCCGCGCTATGTGAGCGAGGACGGCTTTGACTGCTGGGAGACTCTCTTCGAAATCAGGGCCACTTCACAGGGGGTATGGCCCTACTATCACAGTCCGTACCAGCTTACGGACCGCACTCAGGTACTGATAGCGGCTTGGACGATGCGCAGACTTCTTTGCGCTATGCTGCGCTAGACTGTCGTGGACTTTTGCCCTTTCCTTGGAGAGACCGACACGGGCGTGGGCGCTGATCTGCATGGGGGCTGGGACTTGGCACTATCTCTTCTTGCTGCAGAGACGCATGCCACCCACACGGCTCACATTCATGCCTTCCACTCCCTTTGTCAGGGACCCGCCGAGTCCGCAACTGATTACTGGTGGCGTGCCATGCTCATCTACACGCTCCTTGGGAATTTAGGAGGTACACAGCTCTGGTCGCTTCGTACGCTCATGATCAGAGATTGTCTTGAGCACGCAGACATCTTCTCGAGGTACAGCAACGCCGTGCTCAAGCCCTTCTCCACCTCCCTTCAGCTTCTTCCTTGGGCGCATTAGCTCTTCTTCAAGGTGACTTCTGCCCACGAGGCAGTCGTGGCCCATCAGGAGTGTTCCCTTGCTACAACGGTCATCGCGTCGCCGCCGAAGCCCCTCTTGCAGACCACCTCTCCATCCTCTGGCACACCCTCCTCTTCCCCTTCCACCCCGGCTGCCCTGACTCAGATGCAGGGTGTGGCAGCCGTGACACAGGGGAAGAAAGGCAAGAAGAAGCGTGGTTCGGGCGAGCAACAGTCGCAGCAACGACAGTCATCAAGCGGTAGCAGTAAAAGTACTGTCCACTGCTACAAGTGTGGAGGCGCCCATCGCTACACCGAGTGCTAGCAGCCGCTGGACTGGGCATGGATCACCTGCGGTCTTCAGGCTGTACATGCATAGCAGGTTGCGTCGAGCAGCACAGCCGCCGGTCATGCGGCAACCACGACTGCAGCAGTTCCCATTTCCTCATCGACGAGTAGTGGCGACCCGGACCCGCATGATCGCACTATCGTTGAGTTTCGTCACATTTTGGCACTTCGCTTTCAGGAAGATGTGAATGTATTGTCACAGCCGAGTGGTTCACAGACTGTTTGTTTGTTTGTTATCATCGCAAGTGATAACTCGTGTGGGGGGGCACAACTTGCAAGTGATGACGATGGGCCTGACAATATCGATTGGATTCATGAGTCGCACCTCAGTGTCCTTCATTGTTCCTCCTCACCTGTTGCTCAGCGCCTGCCTGAGGCTGAGTGTTCCATTGCCCGTAGTACAGTGATGTCCTCCAGTCGTGATCCTAGTGGCACTTGGATCATCGATTCTAGTGCCACTCATCACATGACCTGTTGTCGTAGTAACTTTGTTATTCTCGGTCCTGTTGCGTCTGTGTGTTTCGTTTGCCCAGGCTTTGGTCAGTCCTTGCCTGTCCAGGGTGTTGGGGCTGTGTTCTTTAACGGTCCGTCTTAAACCCTAAACCCTAAACCCTAAACCCCGTATCCTTCCATGGTGCTTTTTGTGCCTGTCCTTGAGCTCAGCTTGCTTTCTGTACGTGCCTACACACTGATGGGACTCTTTGTGGAGCACACTATAGACTCCGCGACTATGATTGCTATTGATACTTGTACCGTTGTTCTTTGTGTCTGTATTGTAGATAACCTGTACCGTCTCTCTCGGATTCCTTCTCCTTCTTACTCCCCCTCCCCTCCATCTCGTGTTTTTGTCACTTGCGTTCTGTCTGCTTAGCACGAGCAATTATTACATCGTCGCCTGTGTCATGTGGGCTCCGACACTGTGTCGAAGCTCATTCGGACTCAGCTCCCATGCGGTCTTGACGTGGCTTCTTTCGAGAAGCGGCCCAAGACCGATTGTCTCTTTTGCGCTCAGGGTAAGATGCATCGTTGCACCTACCCTGACTCTCGTTCTCGCGCACCTCACCCTCTTGAGTTAGTCCATTCGGACCTTCTTGGTCCTCTTCCTGTCGATTCTCTGTCCGATCGGGGCCAATACATCCTGACCCTGACTGATGACTTCACCCGGATGCGGTGGGTCTACAGCCTACGCCAGAAGAGTGACACCGCTCTCGCACTTCGCCTCTAGCTAGTGATGGCTAAGCGTCAATCCCGTCACACGTTGCATACCTTCCTCTCAGATCGTTGCGTCAAGTTTCTTGGCAAGGTGGACAGTTTCTTCGCCAAGCACGGGATTCTTTACCAGGTCTCTGCTCCTGTTACTCCTCAGCAGAACGGTGTCTCTAAGTGTTGGAACCGCACCATGGAGGATGAGGTTTGCGCTATGCGGTCCGAGTGAGGTCTCCTGGAGTCCTTCGCCTTTGAAGGATTTGTCTGCATGACGTGGGTCTGTAACCGCCTCCCGCACGGTACCCTTCTGGACCACGTCACACCGTACGAGCTCTGGTTTGGCCATGGTGCTGACCTGCATCTCGCTCGTGTCTGGGGATCCGTGGCTTTTGTGTGATACACTGAGGACCAGTAGGGGTTCAACGTCTCGCCGCGGGGTCGCTTGTGTGCCTTCGTGGGCATCTCCCCGCGGTCAAAGGCCTGGTGTTTTTGGGACCTGGCCCATCGTCGCATCGTTGAGTCCCGCGACACGCTCTTCTTTGAGTCTCTCACCTACAGTGATCTGACCTCGATCACGTCACTGTGTGTCACACACGTTCCTACGTGTGAGGCTTCTCGACGGATGGGGGATTCTGCGCCTGCGAGCACCTCTCGCCAGGTTGATTTGTCTGTTCGAGCCACCTCCACTTCCCGGTCTCAGGCTCTTGATGACCTAGCGACCATCGTTGTCGGCCTAGAGACCTCCCCATCACAGTTGGCTTCTACCCTTGTTCCCTCGCACCCCAAAGGTTCCCATGATTATGTTCTTGTGTCCACCAGTACTCCTGCCTCTGTGCGTGGTCCTGCCTTGACTCCTGCTCCTATTGTGACACCCAGGCATGTGTCTCCCACACACGCATCACATGCTCCTTTACTTCAGCCCTCACCAACTATGGTCGTGCCTATCTCTGAGGTCAGTCCCTTGAACCCATGTTTCTCGCATGAGCCCGGCAATCGTCTCCGACCATTGGTCTCCGGAATCCAGCGAGTGTCATGTCCTGCACCCAGGCGCTCCACTCGCGGCATCGTGAGTGGTGATCCCGGCACAAAGGCCCTAGGCCTGAGTGTCTACAATGCTCACACAGAGGTACATCCAACGTGCCGTGTAGGGCACAATCTTGTCCCTTGGAAGTTTCATATCGCTTGTGATGCAACAACTGACATTGTGGTTGTTAGGCCCAGCATTGAGGCGTGTACACTTGCCACTCAGAGCTTTCCCACTATGGCGCCTGATCCGGGCACACTGAGAGAAGCTCTCTCATCAGAGGATGTAGACGCTTGGCGTGCTGCCTGTGAGGATGAGCTTTGCGCCATCCAAGAGCATGAAGTTTACGCGCTAGTCGACCTTCCAACTGGGAGGAAGGCTAATCAGGTCAAGTGGGTCTTTGGCAAGAAAGTGAAGCCGGACGGCTCACTGGTACGCCACAAGGCTCCTTTGGCCGTCAAGGGGTACTCTTGGATCAAGGGCATCGATTACACTGACACCTTTGTCCTTGTCCGCCGCATGACCTCTGCTCGTGCTCTGTTCGGTGTAGTGGCTCAGCATGACTGGGAACTGCACCAGATGGACGTGAACAATGCGCTTCTCCATGACTCTCTGGATGAGGAGATCTACGTGGCTCAGCCACCAGGCTTTGAGGATAGTGACAAGGTCTGGCACTTGCACAAGTCCTTGTACGGCCTCAAACAGTCTCCTCAGTGTTGGAACTAGGAGATAGCCAGTACTTTGACTCGTGCAAGATATGTATAGAGCGAGGCAGATCCCTCTCTCTTTATCCAACGAACGCCTAAGCAGTTCACCGCCATCCTGGTCTATGTGAACAACCTTCCGATTGCGTCTCCTTCCATGGAGGTCGTGAAGGAGGCCAAGGCCGTCCTCCAGACTGCCTACATGATGAAGGAACTTGATCCTGCATCGGTGTTTCTTTGTATGGAGATCGTGTGAGACCGCCAACGTCGGACACTTCCGATGCATCAAGCCCGATATGCATGTGTTGTGAGGGAGCGCTTCAATGACCTCCTTGGCGCAGTGCCCACAGCCTCCACACCTCTCACACCTGACGGACAGGATGTCCTAAAGGTGGACGATCCCACACAACTCAGGGAGACAGTGGATGTGACCTTGTAAATGCGCCTCATCGGATCTCTGATGTACCTGCCCACTACCACACGTCCCGACATCGCCTTCGCCGTCAACCTTCTTACACAGTTTTCACAGGCTCCACGTGCTAGAGCCCTTCATGCGACTGTGCGAGTGGTGTGGTATGTGGTCTGCACACCGTACCTCGGACTTTGCTTTCTCCGGCAGTGTTCGATGGTTCTTGACGGCTACACTGACAGCGACTGGGCCCGGAGTCCAGATGGATGCAGTCGAACCGGCTACGTGTTCCTGCTCGGTGGTACCACTATGTCTTGGCGCAGCAGGGAGCAGAGCCGCATTGCACGTAGTCCGTCGGAGGTAGAGTATGTTGCTATGGGTACAGGGGTTGCTGAGGCATAGTGGCTGCACCGCCTGTTCCTTGAGCTGGGTCAGTCAGTACTTGCCATTGTGCTTCGCTGCGACAACCAGAGTGCTCTTGTCATTGCAGAGAACTGTAGTATTTTCACGCTCGCACGAAGCACATTGCGGTTGAGCATCACTTTGTGCGTGACCTGGTGGAGCGACACTTGATCTCTGTCATATGGGTTGGTACCGACATGAAGCGTGCTTACTCCTTGACGAAGGCACTAGCACGCAGGATGTTTCTGGTGGCCATTCGTTTTGTTGGGCTTCGCCCCTTGCCTGAGAGTGGTTGAGGACGGGGTGTGTCTGTGTCCATATCACGACTGTTTCTGCACTCGTCGCTGTACTCGTTTTACTGCTCCAGGTGTATGGACATGCGTACCATTGGGTCATGGGGGAGTGCTGTGATTTTTCATGTTCCTGTCGACGTGTACAGTTTGTACAGTTTGTACGTTTACTATGACCACTTCGCCGTGTCCATGCCCGTGCAGATCCCTGATACGGACCCAAGTGGTACCGATGCATCGTCCGGTGGTGGACTACCAGCTTGGACCTGACTGATGACTGTCCCAGAGCTCTGGACGCTGCCTGGGACCACCTGCAGTTTTTCCAGAGCATGCGGGAGTTTATCGATGGACTGGTCGTGGGCCTTATTTGCATGTTTTTGCATTGTGTGTCCACTGTTTGATGCCGGATGCATGCACGTGACCAGTCGTAACGTCCGACTTGTGGTTCTACACGTCTAGGTTCAGACGACGTAGCGTTCAAACATGTGTGCACTGAGTTACGGTCGAAACAGTGGTTTTGGGCCGGAATATAGGACAGACCTTGTACTGCCGTGTGCGACACCCGCCGTGCGCCAAAACAGGTAATTATGCCATCGACCTGCCATGTATCATTTCTCTCTACAAATGCAAGTGAAGCATTATGACACTTTGCCTTGTGTCTCCTGGCCATACTCTTGCTGTAGTGTGTACGACTTGTGACTTAGGTTTGTTCTGTTTTGTGCCGTTCCTGTACAGTTTACTGTGACCACTCGGCCGTGTCCATACTCGTGCAGATCCCTGAGGCAGGCGGCCCTGGTGACACCGGCGTGACGACAGGCGGCGGACTACCAGCTTGGAGCTGACTGACCACTGTTCCAGAGCCCCAGATGCCACCGGGACTCTTTGCTGTGTTTTCTACGTCTTGCAGGCGTCTTTCGGCAGACTGGCCATGAGGCCTAATTGCATGTTTTTACATTGTATGTCCTCTGTCTGTCAATGGATGCATGCATGTGACCAGTTGTAGCGTCCGTCTTTTGATTCTGCACGTCTAGGTTCAGACGGCTTAGCATTCGGACATGTGTGCGCAGAGTTACGGCCAAAACAGTTGTTTTGGGCCGGTTGTAGGACAGCGTTTGGACTGCCGCGTGCGATACCCGCCGTGCGCCGCGGCAGGTATTTATGCCATGGACCTGTGATTTGTTATTTCTCTCTGCATATGCTATATTGAAGCATTCTGACACTGTGCCTTGTGTCTCCTAGCCAAACCCTTGCCGTTGTGTACACGACCTATGACTGTCGTCACCGTCTGATCAGGCACTGACGCCCGGTCAGCGGCTGTGTTGCTAGGAAACTTCTACGCACTTCATCTTGGTATCAGAGCTGTGAGACAGTTCTCACTGAGCTGCGCAGCAGAGACGCAAGAGAGCAGAAGCAGTGAGAGTCACCGCTGCAGCAGAGTTCCTGGGGTCTGTTGGAGACAGCCGGTCGCCGTCAACGCAGTCCACGCACCACGTGAGATCGCAGCTGCAGAGGCAGCAGCAGCAGCATGTACCGCCACGCAGAGGTGCGTGGCGGCTGCAGTGCGTGCAGCCGCCCTCCCACAGCCGCAACAGCAGAGCAGCAGCAGTAGAGGCGGCGGTAGCAGTAGCGCAGCAGTAGCGTGGCAGCAGCGGCGGCAGCAGCAGCGCAGCGGCGGCAGCAGCAGCGCAGCAGCAGCGTCGGCAGCAGTAGTGCAGCAGCGGCAGCGGCGGTAGCAGCACAACAGCAGCAGCGGCAGTCGCGACGGCCACAGCAGAGCCCCAATCGCAGTAGCAGCAGCAGCAGCGCAGCAGTGGCAACAGCAGCAGCGCGCGGCGGCGGCAGCCAGCAGCAGCTACAGCGCACAGCAGTAGCAGCAGCAACGCAGCCGCTGCTGCCACCGCTGCACACGCACCTACGCAGCTACTTTTGCAAGTGACAGCACAGTTGTAGCAGCAGCTAGGCGGAAGTTGCTACGCAGCTTCCGCGGAGCTGCCGCGCGCCACCGCGAAGCGGCTCCACACTCGCGCAGAACCGTTAAAAAAAAGGAGCGTACAAGCTGATGTCAGCATTGTTGATTGCTGACGTCAGCAGGCCGTGCTGACGTCAGCAACCACTTGCTGACGTCAGCATTACACTTAGCCAAATTTTCACCCGGAAAGTCAAAAGTTGCGAGCTTTTGAACTCCTCGAGAAACGTAGATGGTTTTGAAATCCGACAAACTTGACCTGTAAGCCCATAGTGAGCAGCGACATGAGTTTGCGCGATGACAATGACAAGGGGCCAGGTGATCCCTCCTCCTCTTCTTCAGGGGTATTGAGCCCTCGCTCGCAGGCCATTGCGGACCTGCGCAGCGGCAGGATGAGCTGTGTCGTCTGCAGTGAGAGCAGACTGACGCGATCCGCACATTGACTGAGCTTCTGCGTGCTCAGTCCACGGCTCCTTCCCGGATTTCTGAGGGAGCTGCCGGCGTTGCGGCCTCTACCCAGCACTCGGCCTAGGTGCCCGTGACAGGTGCTCCGCCTGCTTCATCTCCTGTTGTGGTTTCCCCACCACCTGCTCACCTCCTTGATGACGAGCCATTCATGCCAGGCTTCGAGGATGACTCCCAGGAGCAGGAGATTTGTCTTTTAGAGGAGCGCCTCCGTCAGCTGCAGACGGGTACCCGACCGCCACCCGTGTCCCCGATACGATCGTCACCTGACTTCCCCGGTGATCACCCTCTCCCAGGAGTTTTTCCCGTCTCTCGCCCTCCTCAGCCTGCGGTTGCTCTCCCCACGGAGCGGCTGCCAAAGGACTTTGAGGCACCACCTCCACGGTACATGAGCGAGGATGGCTTCGACTGTTGGGAGATCCTGTTTCAGGTGTGGGCCACTTTCGAGGGAGTGTGGCCTTACTACCACAGCCCATACCAGTCTACGGATCCAGCACAGGCACTGACAGCAGCCCGGGCCATGCGCGGACTTCTCTATGCCATGCCACGCGAGACTGTTGTTGACTTCCGTCCCTTCCTCGGCGAGGCTGGCACAGGCACCAGAGCTCATCCTCGTGGAGGCTAGGATCTGGTGTTGTCCCTACTGGCCGCAAAGACGCACGCCACGCGTGCGTCACACATTCGTGCTTTCCACTCGCTCCGTCAGGGGCCAGCGGAGCTTACGGCGGACTACTGGCGACGTGCCATGCGTATCTACACGCGTCTGGGGACCTCAGGGGGCACACAACTGTGGGTGCTTCGGACGATCATGCTCGGAGTTCGCCTGGAGTACACCGAGATCTTCACACGGTACAGTGACGCTGCCCTCGAGCCTTTCTCAGCCACTCTGCAGCTGCTACCCTCGGCGCATCAGCTTTTCCTCCAGGTGACATCGGCCCGTGAGGTTGCAGTAGCGCATCAGGAGACTTCCCTCGCTACAGCAGTCATCGCATCACCACTATCTTCCCTTTTGCAGTCACCCTCATCCACCTCCATCACTACCTCATCTTCCTCCTCCTCTTCGACCCCGTCTACACCCACGCAGACGTAGGATGTTGCAGCAGCTGTCCAGGGGAAGAAGAAGAATAGGAGGCGCGGATCGGGTCAGCAGCAGCCGTCATCCAGTGGTAGCAGTGGCCGTTCCGTGCACTGCTATAACTGTGGAGGCGCCCATTGCTACACCGAGTGCCAGCAGCCGCTTGACTGGGCGCGCATCACTCGTGGGCTTCAGGCTGCCCATGCTTCTCGCACCGCGTCCAGCACGTCGCCCGCACACTCCTCTGGACGCGCGACGACCACGACTGCAGCTGTTCCTGCGTCCTCACCAGCGAGCAGCAGTGATCCAAAACCACGTGACTGCAACATCGCCGAGCTTCGTCATCTTCTCGCGCTTCGCTTTCAGGGAGGTGCGAGTGTGTTGTCATCGTCGAGTGGGTCATAGAATGCTTGTTCGTCCGTCCTCGTGACTCGTGTCGACACGTGTGGGGGAGCACAGTCCGCATGTGATGATGATGGGCCTGAGTGCACTGACTGGATTCATGAGTCTCACCTTCGTGATGTACGTCGTTCCTTCCCACTGACGGCTCAGTGTCCCTCTGATGCCGAGCGTTCCATTGCTCGTTGTACAGTGACGTCCACCAGTCGTGACTCCGGTGGCACTTGGATCATCGATTCCGGTGCCACCCATCACATGACGTGTTGTCGTAGTGACTTTGTGGTACTTGGTCCTGTCACGACTGTCCATTCTGTTCGTACAGGCTCTGGTANAGTGCACTGACTGGATTCATGAGTCTCACCTTCGTGATGTACGTCGTTCCTTCCCACTGACGGCTCAGTGTCCCTCTGATGCCGAGCGTTCCATTGCTCGTTGTACAGTGACGTCCACCAGTCGTGACTCCGGTGGCACTTGGATCATCGATTCCGGTGCCACCCATCACATGACGTGTTGTCGTAGTGACTTTGTGGTACTTGGTCCTGTCACGACTGTCCATTCTGTTCGTACAGGCTCTGGTAAGTCCTTGCCGGTCCACGGTGTTGGGGTTGTATGCTTTGATGGTCCGTCTGGCCCCCTGTATCTCTCTGACATGCTGTTTGTGCCTGATCTTGAGCTCAGTCTGCTGTCTATCCGTGCCTGCACTCTGATGGGTCTCTCCGTTGAGCATACTGCTGATTCAGCAACTGTGACTGCTCTTGACACCTGTAGCATTGTCCTGCGTGCTTCAGTTATAGATGATTTGTATCGCATTGCTCGGCCCTCCTGCCCTTGCTCTCCCTCCTCCTTTGGTCGCGTTTTTGTCAGTGGTGTTCTATCCTCGGAACACCAGCAGTTGCTTCACCGTCGTCTGTGTCATGTGGGCTCCGACACTGTGTCGAAGCTCATTCGGACACAACCTGCTCTCGGTCTTGACGTGGCTTCTTTCGAGAAGCCACCCAAGACCGACTGCCTTTTTTGCGCTCAGGGGAAGATGCACCGGTGCACTTACCCTGATTCGCATTCCGGAGCACTGAGGCCTCTCGAGTTGGTCCACTCGGACCTGCTCCGTCCTCTCCCGGTCGAGTCCCTGTCAGAGAGGGGCCGGTATGTTCTCACGCTGACTGATGACTTCACCCGGGTGTGGTGGGTCTACAGTCTGCGTCAGAAGAGTGACGGTGCCCTTGCAGTTCGGCTCTGGCTCGTGATGGCTGAGCGTCAGTCACGCCACACGCTACATACTTTTTGCTCGGATCGCAGCGGCGAGTTCCTCGGTGAGATGAACTCCTTTGCTGAGCACAACATTTTTCACCAGGTCTCCGATCCTGCTACCCCACAGCAGAACGGTGTATCTGAGTGCTGGAACCGCACCATGGAGGATGCGGTTTGCGCCATGTAGTCTGAGTGCGGTCTCCCAGAGTCCTTCGCCTTCGAGGGCTTCGCCTACATGACTTGGGTGTGGAACCGCCTCCCGCATGTTCCGCTTCCGGATCATATCACACCGTACGAGCTCTGGTTTGCCCACCGTGCTGATCTTCGTCTCGCTCGCGTTTGGGGTTCCCTGGCCTCCGTGTGGTACACCGAGGACAAGCAGGGGTACAAGGTCTCCCCTCGGGGTCGCTTGTGTGCCTTCATCGGCATCTCCCCGCGGTCGAAGGCCTGGCGCTTTTGGGACCCCACTCGCCATCGTGTCATTGAGTCCGGTGACGCGCTGTTTTTTTAGTCACTCACATACCGTGATCTGACTTCGATCACAGCCCTCTTTGCAGGTCATGTCCTTTCCTCTGAGGGTCCTCGGCGGATGGGAGAGACTTCTCCGGCAGCGACCATTCCTCGTCATGCTGATGTGTCCGCTCGAGTCCCCTCTCGGTCTCCAGCACTTGATGATCCGACTATCATTGCCGTTGGTCCTCAGATCCCGCCTGTTCAGCCTGTTTCACACCCCACAGGTACTGCTGCTCTGAAGCCTCCTCCTGCACCATCACCTGTGTCTACTAGCACCCCTGCTCCGGCGTCTGACCCAGTCTAGCCCACTCCTGTCCCTACGTCGGCTGACACTCCTGTCTCAGTGTCCGGGCCAGCCTTGCCTGCTGTCACACCCAGCTCTGTATCCCCCACACACGCATCTCCTCGCACGGCATCTCCGGCTGTCTCGTCTCAGCCCTCACCAGCTGTGGTCGTACCTGTCCCTGTGGTCGTACCTGATACTAAGCCTGTGCGCCCCTCGACCTCCGGTTACTCCCTTGAGCCCGGTGGCCGCCTTCGACCACTGGATTCCAGAGCTCAGCGAGCGTCGGGTCCCGAACCCAGGCGTTCCTCTCGCAGCATTGCGAGCGGTGATCCAGGCACAAAGGCCTTAGGCCTGAGTGTCCGCACTTAGCTTTCAGAGGTACACCCAGCGTGCCCCATAGGGCACGACCTGGTCACTCGTGAGTTCCATATCGCCTGTGACGCAGCAGCTGATCTCGTAGCCGTTAGGCATGACACTGAGGCGTGTGCACTTGCCACGCAGAGTTCCCCCTCTATGGCGCCTGATCCGGGCACATTCAGGGAGGCTTTCTCATCGCAGGATGCTGATGCCTGGCGAGCTGCTTGCGAGGATGAGCTTCGCGCTATGCGAGAGCAGAGAGTCTACGAGCTTGTCGACCTTCCCCTTGGGAGGAAGGCGATTCAGGTCAAGTGGGTCTTTCGCAAGAAGGTGAAGCTGGATGGCTCACTGGAACGCTACAAGGCCTGCTTGGTCGTCAAGGGGTACTCTCAGATTGAGGGAGTTGATTACACTGACACCTTTGCCCCTGTCGGTTGCATGACCTCAGCTCGAGCTCTGTTCGGTGTAGTGGCTCAGCATGACTGGGAACTGCACCAGATGGATGTGAACAACGTGTTCCTCCATGGCTCTCTGGATGAGGAGATCTACGTGGCTCAGCCACCAGGCTTTGAGGACGGTGACAAGGTCTGGCGCTTGCGCAAGTCCTTGTACGGCCTCAAGCAGTCTCCACGGTGTTGGAACCGGGAGATCACTGGCACCTTGACTCGCGNAAGTGGGTCTTTCGCTAGAAGGTGAAGCTGGATGGCTCACTGGAACGCTACAAGGCCTGCTTGGTCGTCAAGGGGTACTCTCAGATTGAGGGAGTTGATTACACTGACACCTTTGCCCCTGTCGGTTGCATGACCTCAGCTCGAGCTCTGTTCGGTGTAGTGGCTCAGCATGACTGGGAACTGCACCAGATGGATGTGAACAACGTGTTCCTCCATGGCTCTCTGGATGAGGAGATCTACGTGGCTCAGCCACCAGGCTTTGAGGACGGTGACAAGGTCTGGCGCTTGCGCAAGTCCTTGTACAGCCTCAAGAAGTCTCCACGGTGCTGGAACCGGGAGATCACTTGCACCTTGACTCGCGCAGGATACATACAGAGCGAGGCAGACCCCTCGCTCTTCATCATACCGACACCCGAGCGTTTCACCGCCATTCTGGTCTATGTTGATGACCTTCTGATTGCGTCTCCGTCCCTAGAGGCTGTGAAGGAGGCCAAGGCTATCCTGGAGACTGCCTACAAGATGAAGGACCTCGGTCCTGCATCGGTGTTTCTTGGTATGGAGATCGTGCGAGATCACAGACATCGGACACTATTACTGCATCAGGCCCGATACGCACGAGTCGTGGGGGAGCGTTTCATCGATCTCCTTGGTGCAGTGCCCACCGCTTCCACACCCCTCACACCTGATGGGCAGGATGGCCTGAAGGTGGATGACCCTTCACAGCTGGGGGAGACAGTGGACGTGACCTTGTACCACCGTCTCATCGGATCTCTGATGTACCTGGCCACTACCACGCGTCCTGACATCGCGTTCGTCGTCAACCTCCTCGCTCAGTTCTCGCAGGCTCCAAGTGCAAGAGCTCTTCACGCGGCTGTGCAAGTGGTACGGTACGTTGTCTCCACGTCGTATCTTGGACTATGCTTTCGTCGGCAGTGTTCGGTGGTCCTTGACGGCTATACTGACAGTGACTAGGCTTGGAGCCCTGATGGGCGCAGTTGTACTGGCTACGTGTTTCTGCTCGGTGGTACCGCTTTGTCTTGGCGAAGCGGGAAGCAGGGCTGCATCGCACGTAGCTCATCGGAGGCAGAGTATGTGGCTTTGGACGCACGGGCTGCTGAGGCAGTATGGCTGCAACGCTTGTTTCTTGAGCTTAGGCAGTCAGTACCCGCCATTGTGCTGCGTCGCGACAACCAGAGTGATCTCACCATTGCGGAGAAATCTGGTGTTTTTCATGCTCGCACAAAGCACATTGCGGTTGAGCATCACTTCGTTCGTGATCTGGTGGAGCGATGCGTGATCTCCATCATGTGGGTTGGCACTGACTTGCAGCGTGCTGATTTCTTGACGAAGGCACTTGCCCGCGGAAAGTTCCTGGTGGCCATTGGTTCTGTTGGGCTTCGCCCTGTGCATGAGAGTGGTTGAGTGTGGGATGTGCGTTTGCGTCTCATCTGTCTGTGTCACCCACTATTGTGGTTGTACCAGTGCTGCACGCGTATGGACATGCGTACCATCGGGTCATGGGGGAGTGTTGTGTTTTGTGCCGTTCTTGTACAGTTTACTATGACCACTCAGCCATGTCCATACTCGTGCAGATCCCTGAGGCAGGCGGCCCTGGTGACACCGGCGTGACGACAGGCGGCGGACTACCAGCTTGGAGCTGACCGAACACTGTTTCAGAGCCCCAGATGCCACCGGGACTCTTTGCTGTGTTTTCTACGTCTTGCAGGCGTCTTTCGGCGGACTGGCCATGAGGCCTATTTGCATGTTTTTACATTGTATGTTCTCTGTCTGTCGATGGATGCATGCATGTGACCAGTCGTAGCGTCCGTCTTTTGATTCTGCATGTCTAGGTTTGGACGGCTTAGCATTCAGACATGTGTGCGCAGAGTTACGGCCAAAACAGTTGTTTTGGGCCGCTTTTAGGATAGCTTTTGGAATGCCGCGTGCGACACCCGCCGTACGCCGCGGCAGGTATTTATGCCATGGACCTGTCATTTGTCATTTCTCTCTGCATATGCTATATTGAAGCATTCTGACACTGTGCCTTGTGTCTCCTAGCCAAACCCTTGCCGTTGTGTGTATGACCTGTGACTGACGTCATTGTCTGATCAGGCACTGACGCCCGGTCGGCGGCTGTGTTGCTAGGAAGCTTCTACGCACTTTCTCTAGGTTACCGTCTGACCAGACACTGACGCCTAATCAACGACTGTGTCACTAGGGAGCTTCCCCGCATACTCTCATATTGACACCGCCAAGTGGTCGCAAGCAAGTGTAAACACAGACTGGGACAACTACCATCACAAGGAAGGTGAAAATAAACTCCACGATATGAAACGTTGTCTGAAGAGCACATCGTGAAGCATGTCCCTCGCCTCCCTCCCCCCAGAAGACCCATCTCAGAATGGAAACATCTATTCCCCCCTCCATAAGAACCGCAACAACCCTGAGCCCGCACAACTTTGAGAGGAGTAGCATATGTGCTGGTGGATATTTATCTTAGCAAGGTGCAACTTGACCAAAACTCAGTCTAAATGGCACTCAATTTCCACCAACATGTCATATCCATGGCGAACATAGCCAGTCACTTGTGCATGTACGGGGCTCAGCCTTGACCGGTGAGATAGGCAGGAATGTCAGCTGCTTTGTGTCAAGCTTGGCAACCAGACTCTACTGTCAAAGGAGGTTCCCTGCAAGTCTAGTTGGCGCCCTCTTGAAGAACTCTACCCTCCAGTCTTGATGACGTGTCAGCTCGCTTGGGACGGCCGTCACCCCCTGGGGAATTGGAGCCCTGTTCACCCCTCACAGGTGCTTTGTGCTCCTCTGGAGGCATAGCTGCTGACCGACAAACCACGTGTGTGAACATGGACTTGGCACAAGACACCTTCATCAGCAGAGAAGAGACCCTCTCGTGCTGAATGAAGGCCCGCGAAGCACA
>SZWC01010772.1:63849-97518 GCA_023375785.1 Penium margaritaceum | reverse complement strand
GTATATGTATATGCATATGTATATGTATATGTATATGTATATGTATATGTATATGTATATGTATATGTATATGTATATGTATATGTATATGTATATGTATATGTAGATGTATCTGTATCTATATATGTTTATGTATATGTATATGTTTATGTAAATGTAGATGTATATGGGTATGTATATGTATGTAGTGTTTCACATATTCTTCAAAAAATACCTATACAAACATAGAAACTTTATTCATATCAATTTTTAAGGTGTCTGAAGAATAAATATGTTACAAATGTTTCAGTTTTTATACTATTTTTGTTGGATATATGTCCCTCCACCATAAACTTCATGAATTTTGAGTTATAATTTGATTAACGGAGAGTCCATTCATGAAGTAATTTTTATTTAAATATATCATTGGAAATCATTTTCTTACTATCATTCGTAATGGAAGGTTTTGTACGTTTTTTCCTGAAATAATGTTGATTTATGGTACATATCTTCATTCAATTTGTATGAAGAGGTTATAAATGTTTGAAGAGAGAATGCTTGATTTACAAGTTTGAATTTGCGTGTTATAGGACTATGTTGTCCAATTTCTCTTTTTTTTTGGTTGACCTATTGCTTCTGTGGTTGTTGGCGGATGTTTCACGTGCGATGTCCTCTTCTTCCCCTCCCTCGCCGTTTTTTTCTGTTTCCTGGTGCCGAATCGTGCAATGTCCCGTGTCCTTTTCTCTGTTTGCGCCGTTCAGTACTATTTCTCTCACAAAGACATGAATGGGGTTCGCTATTCCTTAGTCGCTAACGCTGTTATCGTGTCCCGAACACCCAAATTAAGTAATTCCATCCATGTTGCGATCATTAAACCACCCCGTTGTCTTCTTGGTGTGGTTAGCCAACCCCATGTATGTCTTCGCTGCTACGAAAGTGACTACATGAGTTGTTGAAAATGGATGATGAATGCGGCCAAAAGATGAGAACTCCCAGTCAGCTCATGGAATCGAATAGTCTATTGAAGACGTGCACGACGGAAATGCCATCGTCCAGATCGATGCACCGTCGCGATGGCCTCCGCCGATTGTCCGAGTTTCCATCACCACATTATTGCACATGTTCGAGAT
Source organism: Penium margaritaceum (assembly GCA_023375785.1). Classification (NCBI taxonomy): domain Eukaryota; kingdom Viridiplantae; phylum Streptophyta; class Zygnematophyceae; order Desmidiales; family Peniaceae; genus Penium; species Penium margaritaceum. The sequence continues at coordinate 96,409 of SZWC01010772.1, read as the reverse complement.
CGCCCATCGGTACTACAGACCGCGCGTCGTCCGGGTTCGAGTGGTCCCCATCGATCGGTGAAACCATCGGGGTGACTCGATGGTTCGGGTCCGAAGCCGGTGACTTGACAGGTCTGGTCTTGACAGACTTAAAAGTTGTCCACCGCCATCACCACGAGGCGGACTCCCGGCTGCCATTCGTTTCCCGGCTCTCGCCGCAAACATTCATAGTATGCATACACCTCGTACAAGCGACTAAACGCCGCAGAATGACGGCAAGGTTTATTCTTTAAAAGCACTCTTTACGCGCTCTCGTAATCAATGTGCCTCCGTATCAACAAATATATCGGGACTATGTTTGCACAATCGAAAAGTACTTTACCCATCGGTACTAAGTTTTATCATCAAGTCACAGAACAAACATGCGCACACATACAACTGCGACAATGCAAAGAAGTTAGTGGCCAGGTTCACATGCACAACCCATCTTTTGTGACAATATCATGGTGTAGTTCAATAAATGGTTCAAACACTTTGTAGTACTTAAACATTTGTCGAAGGTGTTCGTAAAGGATCCCAAGGGTGTTTGGAATCATGGGAGAGCAACGCCGTATTTCAGGGTAGGTGAACAAACATGCCATCGAAGCGGGCCGGACCATGGTTTTTAAGGATAGAACCACCAACCCGCCAAATGGTGGGACTTCAGCATTTATGATGCAAGACTCTCCCTCCCCTCCTATTGTACCCCTCACATCCCAGCAAGCTAATAGATTCTCAACAGGATAAGTTTCATTGTAACAATTATACAGATCCTATTCTTGCATTAGAAACCTACCAATGAAGGATAGAAAATCCATTGGTTTCCCTTCTTCACAAGCTCTAAGAATGTAACCAACCTATCTATCCTCCTATACGTGTTTATACATAGCGGCATGGGTAACCCTTGGATAACATCTTATTGTGGTCTTACAACAATTTGCAACGATCATTAAGGGATATAATGCAAAAGAACAGCTTGTCTTTCACTCACTAAAGCTATGTTGTGTTAGTTGTTTTCATCTCCTTGGCTCTCAGCAGCCATAGCCCCTTAATTCTCAACTTTTTCCCAAAATGGTCTTCCCATCCTGATATTCTTGGAAAACATGATTGCTAACTTGAGTTCATCTCATGAAAAACAATGTTTAAACTGGACGTTACTAGTGCTTTTGCAGAAATCATCGCACTTTGAGTAGAAAAATGGAACAAATCTCGCACCCCATGATGAAGGGGCATGATTTTGTCCAAACCTTATGAGGAAGTGTAAGCCATTGTAGGCTTTTCACAAGCATGTTCCAAAAGTACCTTGTTCTTTAGTATGTTCAAAGAACATTTGTATGATGTAAGCCAGACAAGTTGACCCACCTTACCATACTCAAGTGGCTCTCACACAATTGTAAGTACTTGTTAAGATGTCTTTTCAGTGTGCTTCCTCACAACTTTGTCTTTGCATAGAATGCCTTTAATTGTTAGATCCAAGTGCCTTAATGAAATTTTAATTTACTGTAACCAACTAATAAAACCTCCTCTCAATCGCTTATGACAGTGTATAATGCTCACTATATTCGTATGACACTGTTGAGAAATAACGTAATTGTTTGCCCACAATAAATGATATTGGGTTTTTTGTGGTTATGTGCGTTACCTCGAATCAAACAGGACAAACATATCGGACCTTCTCTGTTTGTGCCTCTCTTACATGCGAAGTGACGTGTCCAAATCGCGACAAGGGTAGGTGCCTGTTTTGCAGACTAGACCACGGATAGTACCTACTTTGGATTCTCATGTCTTGTTTATGCCTCGTACCAAGCCGTATACATATGAGGACCCGACACCGACGATGTCAATTACCGTATGTACTAATCTGACGGCCAGATCAGCGGCGATGCTATTTGATGGCGACCTTGGTGTCTATAGTGCAAACTCGCCAAAGTTGTGCGTTGGCTTGGGTCTAAATCGCATGAATCGATGAACAAGACCCTTACAAACCTTGACCGCGAAAACGTTCGACACACGGATCGTGCAGAACATGCGGCCGTTCTCATTGGCCATCGATGTGTGGACCACGTTTCCGATTCATCATCGTTTTTTGCTTCGGCAGTTCCTCAACACGTCTCACCAAGAGCAAGATGTGCCAAAAACTGACAAATAGGGTTTTCTAATTCCATCCGACAGCTTCACTAACCATTACCCCGTCCAACGGTGAATTTGAAGGTTGTCGACTCGATTGTTCCCCCCCCCCTCGCAAGGGCATCCGATGGGAGGCCGCTCTCGAAACAGGTCCCTCCGCTAAACCAAGAAATTCCACGGCATCATCCAAGCACGACCTCCGACAGGAGGCAATCCGCGTCAAAAGGGGGGTCAAAACAGGCACCTTTCCTATATTTGTCCAATAAAGTATTATTACCATTATGATGACATCACTTTTCTTTTGTATGGAATACAAAGTGCTACAAATAATTGTATATACAGGCATGTTTAAGGGTTTACTTTTGCTTTGTTTTTGTTATGATACCATCATTCTATAAAATACATTTTTTGAACAACAGCCCATGTTTCCTCCCACCAAAATGACATTGCACATTTTTCCATGAATATGTATTTGCCCAAATCTCCACCCATTATAACAACGTAGCATATGTTCAAGAACAACCAAAATACATCCCCACTTGTTAGTGATAGAACCTGGGCTGAATACCGTTTTGACCACCATCGAGCATCAAAACAACTTCAAATTGTAGCTGGTAAAATCATTGAATCGGTGTTTTAAGAGTCATTTGACTTGTATGATGCTAAATGAACATGCTATCATAGTCTATCGATTACTGTATGTTTCTTCCCACATATGTTTTGCCATGTTGACCTTTAACAGCTGATACTTTACGCATAATGTCAAGCTACCAATAAAGGGGAGCGTCCACCAATTCTTTCAATGCCTAGAACCTGGCCTCATGTTCAAACAATCAAGGCCATCTTGGTTGGTGCAAAATGGATTGTGGAAGACCTAACAAGAAAAGAAAAGTTAGACCATGGAAAACCACTTGTAATTCAAGTCAGTAATCAACGATTGTCGTTTGATCATCCACTTTCCATCAATCGCATGAATGGATAATGTAATGTAACAAAATCAAAGCTGTGTTTTTAACATTTTATGTACAGCTTCTTGACTTGGGGGACATGGAAAACCTTCCAAAAACTTGCGCTATGCTCTTCTAGGGTGATGTGTTTTACTTAAGTATTATCAAAACATACAACGATAGTGTTGTATAGAAATGAAACAAGATATTCGTAGTAGCCACCGTTATCCTGTGAGTATTTTAGTTGGAAAACCATGATATGGTATTAAAACTACTAGTAAAAAGTTTATAATGCTGTCTACTCAACATCATTGTCCACTATCATCCTCAACAAATGATTGGTGAATTTAGGCGATAACTGTGCTCAAGATTTGTGCTCGTGTCTCGCATTTTTAAATCTGACTTTGGTGACGTATAAGAAAGGATGGTTTTCTTATGACACTTCTTCACAGAACTTTCAATTACATAGGCCAGTTCATTATTGGTTCCTAATTCCCCAGGTTGTGTTCACTATTTGGGACTGTACATAGCTATGGTGGAGACTCCGAGGGATACGTGACCACCTCGGTTTTCTCACTTTGGCTTGACAACTCAGTGACAATCTTAGTTGAGGCAAATTGGAGGTTGCAAAGCTACTATACAAGAGCAAGGTCGGCCACCTCATACATGACCTCATACAAAATTATTGCATCATCAATGTGTTTTCGAATGCTCAAAGACAATATTACATCAGCATATGAAACAACTGTGACTTATCTCTTTAGTGCAACAGCTGGGACCGCTGGGACCACTAAGACCATTGGGACCGCTGGGAACTCTACCAGCTAAAGCAACGGTTTATATAGGGGTTGGTAATGCAATAGTTTAAATAAGGACTGGTAACCGACATTTCATCATCTCAATATCCTAGAGCAACTTAACGTCAAACGCCGCTGCTACCATTGCAAGTCAGCCTTCTGACTGTGCACCTATATTTAGACCTTGATGGAGATCTCCTTCCACGAACGAGTGAGCATGGATTGTGAAAGTGTGACTAAGAGGCACCCCGACTCCCTGGAGGCTCGTCAACTTAAAGGACATACCAAGAACCTTAGCCAGGACTAGGTGCCTGGCAAGATGTTGTGCCGAGTTAGGGCAAAGAGCAGAGTGAGAGATTTTTCCTATACATATGCTCTTGTGAGACTAGTAAAGAGTAGTGCTCTACATGTGTTTTTGTGATTTCAATAAACAATGATATTTCCACACAAAATACAAGCTTCCACACTTTGCTCAATATAGTATGTACATGTCTAGCTAGGCTCTTATGGGTCATGGCACTATAAGAAGGCCTACTCAGCCATTGTTGTGGTTGTGTGGGAATCTAACTTGGCATTGAAGCCGTATTGTGCTTCCAGCTAGAAGTACAACAGTAGCATGATACTAGTCATAGGTGGAGACACTCTACACTGTCTGTGTAAAAGCAAGTGATGTTACTTTGGTTCTTGCATTCGCCTTACAATTCAACCTGCACATTGCACAGCCATACAAGTTTCAACGAGTGGCATGGAACCTGAACATCAAGGGAGGGTTCTCCTCCCATTTACAATCAATCAATCTTGCATTATTTGTGCATGGGTAAAAAGCAGGGGCACCACGTCACAGATCACATAGGGTGGAAAGAAACCGAAGCAAGATGTTTAACCAAAGAAGCATAGAGGATGGCGCAGTAGGAATCATTCATGCGTTAAGCTGTGGAGTAGGAACAAGAGGCATTGAGAAAGAACAAGAAGCATTGAGCAAGAACAAGAGGCTCTAAGTGGCATCTTGGAGCTCAGGAGCTCCTTCAACGACAAGAAGAGCTCACGCATGTTGCTCAAGCGTCACACACAAAATAGTTGGAGTAGTCGCATGAAGTGTTAGTAGCATAAATCAATCATTAGTTAGATTTGTCACAACAACAACAATAGCATATGCACCAACACACGGTGTAACAACAATAGCAACTACAAGAAGAATCGTAGAAGTCAATGTAATGGCAAGAGCCATCACAAGCATCATCCGCCAACCTACCTCATGCAAGTTCACCACCTGTCTTACAGCCAACTAACACCTCAACATATGCAACCTGGAGTACCTAAAAATAGAGGAGTACCCCAGTATTTCATGGCACAGTTCCAAGGAATGTGAGGAGTGCCACCTCTATAACCATACCAGCAGGGTCAACCTGCACCTATACCGCAAGCCTACGTAGCTCAACCTGCACTACCTCTAGGGATGCCTCAGGTTCAGCCATGTCCAATAGTACACATGTAGTAGTTCCCTACGCCTACCCAATAGATGGCAAGACAGGGGAGCCCGTTTATCGTATCGAGATCATAGTGCTTGCAGTAGTGGCCTCATTATAAAAACACAAGATCAAAGTTGGCAAGTTCAACACATAAAACTCCCAATAATGGGCAAACTAGATCAAGGAAGATGATAAAATGCATTGCTTGTGGAATTTCTACGACGAGCACTAGTCACCTTCACCATTAGGGTTGTCACCATAAGCAATGACTGAATTCAACTACTTCACAAAGGATACGTACATGGCGTTGGATAACCAAATCAATCCTCATACACAAAAGGCTATCAAGGTGTTTGAGGATTCAAATGAACCTGGTCATCATGTTAGGTCTTACCTACTCAACACCCACACATCAAACGACTCAACCTTCAAGTCTCACCGCCTTCTAAAGCTATTGCACATCAGTCTCAACAACTTTGTCAACAGCAAAGACCACCTCAACAAAGCAAATTCAGCACGTGATCAACTTGCAGTAGTGGATGCTCCAATGTGAGAGCTCGTGTTCGTGACTTTCCTTCTAGGATGATTGACACATGATGAATTCTAAGCAAGGTTTAGATTTCACTAAAGTATATGTGTGTAAGACATTGGTCACAAAGCATCACAACCACAAGCTTGCAAGGGAGAAAGATATGCATTTATCCAACGTATCATTCTCAATAGAAAGGACAAACCACGTGAATGCAGCTCATCCATCGTGGAAGAGCCAGCCCGGGATGAACTCAACCTCTTCCCATGTCGATACCCGACCGAGTCCAGATTTCGATGAACGCAACGCAACTGGCCAACGTCGGATCGTGACCTGCCATGGAATGCCACTATTGAAAGAAAATTAGCCGCAAGAAAAGAGATTATAGACAATGGATTGTAGATGAGGCATGGGAAAAGAAGGAAACGGTCAACTATGGTGAAATGCCATAAGACAAAGGAAATGAGAAGAATGACAGAGAGAAGGAGAAGGGATTTAAGAGAATATAAAGGAAAGCAACAATGGAGGTAAGAAGGAATGTGAAAACCCAACATTGGTGTTCTAGTTCTTAGATGCACTGAGCAACGGCCTTGTTTGCTCGGTATCTATATGTTACCTCAACAGTGGGTACACATCACACATCCCGTTTGACAGGTCGTGTCTCCAATACCTCAAGCCTAGCACAAAAGCGTTATGTGATAGTCGCTAACAACACACAATTCCAGTAATGGAAGAGGCAAAGTGGCAGTGACAGGCTACAACACACCTTGTGTGAAACTTGGAAATGTTTTCTACATCCCTCAGATTGCCGTCAACCTTATATCACTTATGCAGCTGATGAAGACAAGAGCTCACATAGTAAGCAATGGCAATAACATCAACCTCTAAACTGCAAAGGTGAAGATTTTGTTGAGGGTAACCTCCTCCCATGTCGCATGTGAGAAATCAATAGGTCGCCTTACATAGAACAGTCGTGGATGTCTGTCACTATCATTAGGTGCAAATGCTACCCCCCCCCCACACACACACACACACACATACAGCCACCTAGAAGAGTGTTGTTGCAACACATTACAAGTGTTAGAGGAGCAAGAAGTGTTTGCATGCCTAGCATTGCATCAGAAGAGGAGAATTGACAAATGAGGTCAAAGTCACCTAAGTTGGAGTGTGCCTTAAGGGCCAGACTTTGTCACCCCCATGAGCGAGGAACTCATGGGGAACCCATACATAACCAAGACAAGAAATGAAAAGGTCCCCAAAGACGGACACCTGAATGATTTAGGTCGAGTGTATTCCAAGACATGCACTAGGTTTGAAGAAGCAGGGGGCATACCATATATATTCTAACAGTCCCCCTTGTATTCTGCTTCCTTATGGCCCAAGACAAAGCAACCCTGTGGCCTCTACCTAGGAATAGAACAAGAGTGCACGAAGTCCCTTGGTCAGAAAGTCTACACGTTGATCAAGAGACCAAACCCCATGAATGAAGATGCTGCCAATGCGTAGTGCATCCCGCACAAGGTAATGTGCTGCATGGATGTCTTTGGTGCGGTGATGATGCACCGGGCTCTCTACAATATTGAGGGTGCTTTTGTTGTTGCACATGAGAGGTAAACTCTGAATGTGAATGTGCAAATCATGCTAGAAGATGCACCACCATGTCGCCTCCTTAGCTGCTTCACTGAGTGCCACATACTCTGCTTCCGTGGAAATGGTGGTGATGCAGTATTGCTTGCCACTTCTTGAAAGAGACCGCTCCCCCTCCAATGTTGAACACATATCCCGTCCAATCGCGAGACCCTGCTCCATTTGCTGCATAGTTCCTGATATTGTACCCAACCACTTGGAGACCATTTGGTGAGCAAGTCTAGAGAAGGACGACAGCTGCTGTGCCAATAGAGTCAAGAAGGACTCTAACAAAGGCCTGCATGTGAAGGCTATGTAGGGAACTTTTGAACTGGGACAGAAGGCTCACCACAAATGCAATGTCCGATCAAGTGGTCATAGAAGCGTACATCTAACTGCCCACGATCAACGTCTAAGCCCTGTGAGTGATACACAGAGAGAAGATTAGAAGATCATTGATGAACACAATACTAGTACAGATGATCCCCCTTGTCCTCTAACAGATAATGAGTGGTCTGCATTGCTTTGCTTGAAGTCCCTGTCAACTAGACCCAACGCCAACTCCTCATTCCAACACCGTGGAGATTTTTTCAAACCATATAGTGCTTGCTCCAAACATCACACCTTTCTGCTTCCATCATCCACTCATTTTTGTGTAACATGAATATCGCTTATTGTATCCTTCCACGAAGAAAGGAATTCTTCATGTCCATAAGATGAAACTCCCAATCAGATTGTACTACCGTTGAAAAATAGACCATAACTACCACAAGGCTTTCCTACTGGTGCAAACGCGTCACCAAAATTTATCCTTGGAACTTGAGACTACCCTTTTGCTGTAAGACGTGCCTTGTATCTGTGAATAGTGCCATCATCATGATACTTGATAACAAACATCCACTTCGTCCCAATTGCTCTTTTTCCAAGTGGCAAGTCTACCACATCCAATGCATAGATCTTAATCAGTTCATCCTGAATTGCTTCCTTCTACAGACGTGCCTCTAGAGATGTCATTGCCTCTTTGAATATTTGAGGGAAGAATGGTACTGATGTGCAATCCAGAGTGACTAGTGAGATGTTAGTATCCTTTCTCCGACGTACATTAACCCTTGGTGGCGGTGCGATCGCAGATGCTGTGTTTGTGACCATATTGCACATGCCCTTATACGACTTCTTGTTTACTACTCTGAGTCTGCCACCTCTGTGATACTTCCCCTCCTAGATCACGACTCATTCACTAACTATAGAAGTTGTGGCCTTCTATTCCTGTTGTAGCATCAGTCGCATAAAAGTTCCAGGTGGGCCTGGGTCACTTGGTGCTCAACTGAAGGGGGACAAGGGTGCTGCTCTCAATGGAGAAGAGTGGGCAGGTGTAGGGGGTGATGGTGGAGCTGATGGTACTAATGTTGTTGATGGTGCTACTGGTGCTGATGATCCTAATGGTAATGATGTATGGGTGCCGTTCTGTTTCATCCTTGGCATGATGTCGAAGGGTAGCTGCCAATGAGAATGTGATACATGTTGATTTTATGGACTGATGGAAACAATAGAGATTAGAAAAATTGTTGTGGGACGTATTTCTGGCAATGGAATGTATGTGGTAACTAGAGTAGCACCCCGCGAGGATGAAAGGTGGTGGATAGGATGCGTGTGCTGAAAGGCGCCTCAGTGCTTAGCATCATAACATTGTGGGAAAAACCACTACTCTTAGAACTCCATGTGATAGTATTCTATAATCTGCTTGGTCTCTACATTGTAACAACAACACGCCTTTCATGTTATGTTGGGTCTCATAAAGATACCCCATCTTCCCAGTCCATCAAGCTTTCTTGTCCAGTCATTTAGAGACCGCCAATAGCAAACAATTCTGCCCCACACTCTTGCTTGAGTAAAATCAACCCTCTCATTGTACCACAATTTCCACGGGATGACTATCGTCTGCAGGTTCACGTGAGGAATGCGGTTAAGTACCTAGACAACATACTTTGTAGCCTCACCCCATAAGCTCGGTGGTACCCCCACTAATATCATGATGGTTGGAACAACTTCATTCAATGTACGGTGGAAACGTTCTACAACTCCATTCAACTGAGGTGTACGTGGAGCTGACATCTGATGTTGGATGCCTCGACTCATGAAAAAAATCTCACATTCCCGACTTGTGAACTCTTGCCCTTGATCACTTGGAAGGATTCATAGTGGCCGTAGTCTCATTGTGCTCTAGGTAGCCAACAACAAATTGCTACTGTCGCATGCCTCTTCTCCTCAAAAAAGAAGCACCAAGTCATGTGCATGTATTCGTTGATAAGACCTAACATGTTTCCAGTCCCCTCTGCAGCTTAATCTAGGTACTGGTCTCATGGAGTCCAAATTTTTGTCTAAACCAGTTGCAAGGGTGTTATAGATCTGTGTTATTACCTGTTGCGTCATTTTGCCACTTCTCTAGGCAAAGTACATGTGTGAACGTTGCTGCTTTCAAATCATTACAAGATCTAGGCCATCTACTACGCATGCTTGAGTGAGGTCTTGGAGGGAAGACGGCCTAATGTGAGCCAACGTTGATGCAAGATACCTAAAGTTCTTACATCCATTCTGACAGAGAGGTAAGTATGGACATGTAGATGAGCTGTGATGGATCGTATCGGTATGCTATGTAGATCACCCACAAGTGGACCTCCTGANACCAGAATGGACTCTCCAGATGATTTTTGTATGGCATAGAGAAATTTCAGAGCGTACGCTGTCTAAAAAAAACTCCCATCAGAACACATGTGATATGTTGCGCCTTTGTCAAGAATCCAACCTAAACATTGTGATGCTCGCTCTGTGCTGACTACGGTATGTCCAATGTTTGTTTGCCTCCCAATGTGCACGAGATGTGACCATGTTGAGACTTGTGATGGACCACCATAGTGTGGGCTAAACGTAGATCCAAGAGCTGATGCAAGGCCAACAGCTTGCCAGAAATATGCTCGAAAGGCAAGATCACCCATTTCCCTAGTCCTCATGATAGTCCTGACTCTTCTACGTTGTGTAACACCCCTCCCTTCCTTTTCTTGTGCCTCCCCTTTTTTCCCTTTTTTTTCCACACGTCGGGTCCTCCTCATCCTATGATTCATATATGTGTAAAACATCTAGTCCTGAGTCGCAGACATAAATCGCAGGGGTCAGTTGCGGATTCTACACCTCTTGTCTTGCGAACAGGTCTGAGTGGTTGCCAAACCTCCCCTTCCCTTTGCAATTGCCAATTCACCGCTTTTTCTTCTTTTGCCCTTGCTCTCACTCTTGATCTTGCTCTTGCTATCACTTTTGCCCTCGCTCTTGCTCTCTCTCTCTCTTGCTCTTGCTCTTACTCCCACTATCGCTTTTGCTCTTGCACTATCTCGCCCTCCCGCTCACTCTATGTCATCCCTCTCTCTCCCTCTCTCTCTCTCTTCCCCCCCCCCTCTCTCTCTCTCTCTCTCTCTCTCTCTCTCTCTCTCTCTCTCTCTCTCTCTCTCTCTCGCGCGCGCGCGCGCGCGCGGCGCTCCTCTTTTGCGCGACTCTCGCTGTCCAAGAGCTTTTTTTCTCTCTCGTTGACTGTCATGCAAGCAAGCCTCCTGTTGTCCAGTACTTGCACAAGACTATTGGTGTTAGTATCAAAAGTACCTGGAACATTTGTACGTTAAGATCTATAGCCGAACTGCCAAAACGGTCCTGTTACAAGGAATGAACAAAAAAACGGCAAAACGACGCCATGCATGTCCACAATCTTATCTATCTGACTCTACAGAACACAATACTAAGTTTTGGAAGTTGCAAAATGATCAATGAAGCTCACTTTATCTGTTCTAGAAATGAACAAGACATAAAACCATGGTTAAGGAGAGCTTGTAACCAAACAAAGCCGGACAAGAAACCTCAAACCTTTGAAACTCTACGTTTTTGCCCTGACATCTGCTCAACCAAATCAAGTGCCATTTGGACCAATCAACTCGTCTTTACCTCTACTACCAGACTAGAAAAGGAAAAAAACTGATTAAAAACCGAGAAAATCTGAAATTCTATGACAAATGAAAAAAACGGCCTTTTTTTTCCTCTACACCTCAAAATCCACGTTAACACAGTAGTATAGTACTCTTGCAACCTTGCTCTGATACCATGTGAGAAATCACTACCTCGTATTGCCTAGCTTCTGTCACCTTAACATAGTACAGTCATGGATGCCAGTCACAGTCATGAGGTGTGGATGCTGACCCAAAAACACACACATGCAACCACCAAGAAGAGTGTTGTCACAACACATTACAAGTGCTAGAGGAGCAAGAATATTTTGAATGCCTAGTGTTGCATCAATAGAGGAGAGTTGACAAATGAGGTCTAAGTCACCTAAGTAGGAGTGCGCTTTAAGGGCCACACTCCGTCACCTGCATGAGTGAGGAGCTCATGGGGAACCTACACACAACCAAGACAAAAAATACAAATATCTCTAAGGACGGGCACCTGAACAATGTAGGTCGATTATAACATGAGACATGCAATATGTTTGCAGAATTAGGAGGGCATAACATATACATTCTAACATGGCATGACGGGGATGGACTTCAGCCCCCCTGCAGGAGCAACCCATGAGGCTCCCATTGTAGCCACAAGTCTGCACCAATCTCTTGGTACAGACATCAACGTGCAACACAAGAGACTGGGCCACATCAGTGACCGAATACTCGAGATCATGAATAAGCAGCAGCATGTTCGTAGACTTGACATCAAGCATATTTTCAACAAGAGGAATCCAGACCCTTGTGAAGACTGTGTTAGGGAAAAACTGCCACGAGAAGTGTTTCATCCCCTGAGCAAGTGCAATATTTCTGACAAGATCAAACTAGTCCACACTAATACCTGTGGACCACTACCAGCAGCCTTGATGAATTAAAGCATCCATTGTTTTCCTCTCTTCATCAAGGATGTAACCCAATTCACGTGGTGCTACGTTCTTGAGACAAGAGACAAATCATCAACATACTGTTTCAAGTGGCTGGCTATGGTGGAGAGGCAGAGCAATATGATTCTTGAAATCCGACGTTCCAACAACTCTGGAGAGTTCACCAGAACATAGTTCACGTCTTGCCTTGAAGACATGGGTATCGTGCAAAAGTTTATGTGCCTTATATAGTGCAGCAAAACGGATTCGCAGAATGTACAAAACACACGATGTAAGAGACACTCGAGTCAATGCTCCTTGCTACATAGCTTGAAAACAGCTGGTGGCCATCTGCAATCAACCAAGCAATCTAGGTACATAATGGCGTACCTCACTTAGCACTACCCAACATGACACCATTTTAAGCCTTGCATGGAGACAATCTAGACATCAAAGCACTGCACACATTTGGGTGCATGGCACTATTATACGTGCCTGAAAAACAAAAAGAGGAAGATGAAAGACAAGGCGTCACGAGGACTGGTCATCGGTCAAGCATCCAACATGAAAGAATAGGAGTTCATTGAGGTGAATTCCCAATGACACGTTATCAGTTGTGATGCTATCTTTTTTTACAACCCCATGCGTGCGTAATGGAAGGAGAATTGACTCCAAACCTTCTACAGAGATTCTATGACCTCTAAGTTGAGTCTCTTGTGAAAAAAAGAAAGATGCAACTCCACTCACCCCTTTGAATTTGGATGAGATGGAGAATGAGGTGATGCTTGCACGTTTGGCCTTTGACACTCACCACTTTGAAAGAGCCACCTTGGACAATGAACCATTGCCATACGAGATGATGTTATCCTGGTGATGGGAGTTTAAGATGGTTCACAACTACCTAGGAAGGTTCGGCCTCCCGTCGTTGTGGACAACAGGCATTTCACATGACTCCTACAACAGTAAGTGGAGCAATTTTCGGGAGATGATGAGGAGGAGCACAACCTTGCCATGGTAGCATGCTCAATGTGCAAGGAGGACAAGGAAGTCCTTCTAAAAGTTTTCACAACACACCTACCTACGCTGCTTTTACGTCCTATGACAGAGCTCCAACCTGAACCAAAAACATTATTAAAAGCTTTTACTGGTGAGCACGCAGCAAAGTGGAAAGTAGCGTTGGACGTGGAGTACACTAGCTTGATTGAGCAAGTAACGTAGGAACTCACATGATTACCACTACATTCATAGCATGTGGGAATGAAATGTGTTTCTTGCATTACCCCCCTGATTTTTGAATTTGTAGTTTGCATTTTTTCTAATTATGTGTTCCTTAATCTATACTANATTTTTGACTCTGGAATTAATTTGATGTTCCTAATTCATCGAACTCCTGGAAAAAAGGACCCTTGAATTCGATGATCGGCCAGGCTAACATTTTTGGTGTCCCTAAATTTTGACGTCGCTCAACAGATTCTTGTCGATCTCATGCCGCACGCGCTTTTGACATCACTGACATTGGCTGTTTGCACGGTCAAACTGCTGAGTTTAGACTTGCCACTCGCACGTGTCTTGCCAGTCATACTTGAACACAGCTTTCATGCGCAGTCGGCCACTCACTTTCATTCACAGCCCATCACATATTCAGAATTCAGTTCCTAGATGAACCCAAGAATTCGTCCATGCTTAAAAGGAGTTGTTGAAGTGTTCCAATAAATTAGATGAACAAGAAAACGTATCCAATTTTACCATCTTCAAAAACATTCAATTCGAATTCAAAGATCAGGGGGGTAAAACCAGGGCTCATTGGAGCATTGAACACTTCAAAGAGTGGCTTGTTGCAAAATTCTTCATGTATACAGAAGGAAAATACCAATTTGAGAGATAATCCTCGTGAGGTTGTACATGACACCACACATCATGCTTGTTATTGATTTGGTTGAGGACTACACAGTGTAGCAACTTGACATCAAGAAGGCCAACCTACATGGAGGAATGGATACAACGGTGTTCATAAAGAAGTTAGAGGGCTACAAAAATAGAAGTGGGCAAGTGTGCAAGCAAGTCAATGGCCTCCATTGTTGGAAGAAGAGCCCACTCCTCTAGCATAAGAAACTATAAGCACTTATACAAATTCTTGACTTTCAACTCTCAGCCTATGACAAGTGTCTCTTCCTTCAAAGACCTCCACCTGACACTGAGCCAGACTACTACATGTTTGTGTACGTAGATGAAATCCACATCATTGTTCCATGTTTGGAGTTCATCCAAGCAATGACCACTACAATGGAAAATGAGGTGAATATCACACTCATGCTGACATTTGAGTTTTACCTTAGTACGAACATCAAGCACAATCATGACATTTGCACCCTGGAACTGAACTAGGAAACCTGCTACACATCTCCGAGCGCTTTGACGTGCCTGTTTGGCACGTGCCAGCCCCCTTTACTCAAAAATAGTTGACACACAAGGGATAAAGGTGGAGGAGTGAGACTGACTATAGTAGTCGAGATGGATCACTCATGCATGCCGCAAGTTGCACATGATTTGACCTATGGTATGCTATGGGGAACCGCACTCTTGGAAAAAATACTTGCACAATCCAAGCGTACAAGGAGGTCGACTGTGCACTCATGTTTATGAGAGTGACTAAGGATGCAGTATACTGCTTCAGCACATCCAACGATACACAACTGACATGCTACGTTGATGTGGATTTTGAAGGCATGGAGGAGGACCGATGCAGTACCACCAGCTTCGTGAGCCCAATTTCTGGTGCTATAAGTTCATGGTCAAGGGAGCGGGAAAACTTCAGCACACTCAGTTGTGCTCAAGCTGAGCATATCACTACAACATCTGCAGTACACGAGGTGTCCTACTTACAAAACCTTTAGGGTGACATTTCATTTCAGGTGAACTCCACCATGTTTCAGGGATGTACCAAGCATATTGACATTTATAGACACTAGATCTTGTCCAAGGTCCTCCATGGCACCAAGAAACTGGTTCATGATCGAAGGAAAGAGAAAGAAATAGATTTCCGCACCAAGACAGTTCCCCAAGACACCTTTACAAGATGACTTGTTAAGTGTGGACTCACATTGAAAATGCTCTTCCATACCAGTGAAACCACAATGACTTCTCGGGCACATGAATGTCAAAAATGCGCAATCTCACCATGATGGTGAACACAGAAGGTGACCTACCAAGTAGCTTCATGTCGTATGGGTCAGGCACAATGTCAATTGACATTCTTTTGGTGAGAAACTTTTGTTGTCACTAACTCCATCAACGGTGCAAGCTCTCAGGCTTATACAGGGAGGCTTGTTAATGAAGGAAAACGTCATCAACAATGTCAATAAACAACAAGCAGCAACAGGTGTAAATCATTAATGAGAGTCTTTTTGTAGTACTTTTCTTCATAACAGTGTAAATAGAAATCTGCCACCTGCTCTGCTCCTGTTGCTGGTCGTCACTCAAGGCAACAAAGTCTACAGAGTTTTGCAGGTGCATGGCATGACAGGAAAGGGACGCTGGTGTTGAGCGGAAGGGTCAGAACGAGATCGCGGTCATGCTCACCCACTCCCGCGAGCAATTTCTTGCTCACAGGAGCAAGCCAGGTGAGCGTAGTCGTTCACGTGGTGTTTCGATCCGGAAGCCCAGAGGTCACTTTCTACGACAGAGTTGCTAGGATAGAGAAACTTTGTCAAAAAGGGAGAAAACACAAGATTGGCAGTGGCTTTTCATGGTACCACACAAAATTTCATGAGTAGGATGGGCATAGCTCGTAGTTCAGTCAAAGTAATAGGGACTCACCTATTAATGTTGAGCCTATTGTACCGGAAGCAGTGGGAACGACCGCCGACTGCAATAGTGCTGCCACTCCGACTTGTGGAAAGAGTCAAGATGAAGTCCTGGAGCACAACACGGGAGGAATCAAGAGCGAGTTGCCCTCAAGCAATGTCAGAAAGTTCCACTTGGAACAGTTTCGGCAACAAGCAGCTTGCCTCTCGTGAGTCAACGTCTGGCCGCCGTGACCACCTTCACCACTACACAACCAACTAAGGGAGGAACACAACGAAGGCAGCTACCGGCAGCACTGGCAGCCAAAAACACAGAACATCTGCTAAGTCCGGAGGAGACTATCACATGCGTGACGTTAGTGGTAGGGCTGGTTGCCGTTGGATTAGATGGTTGGACGAGTTCAACCATCGTTGTCGCTTGTGCTGTTTGTGGGATCTTCTAATGGAACGTTGTCGATGTAGCCTAACTTGGCCCTCCATGTTTATCTGTCCAAGTGGGGTTCCTTTTAACTTGTGTTCAACTAACTTAGCGGGTCCCACTCAGCGCACCAATGAACAGAGGGTATGCTTTCAACGAACAGCCCTCCACTAACTAACGTGATTAACTGATAGTTGAACGTTTGATGCCTGTCTGCGGTAGCTGGATCAACCTTTGGACCTAACCAAAAGTACACAAATCATTACCAGTTCCATGAAAGAGGGAAACACCGTGTGCAACTTGTGGACCCACAAAGCCCTCAGCAATGTTGAGCAAAGCTAGTGTCTGGTAGCGTTCTACCATCGAATCCAACGGCAACTTGCCTCACCCTAGAAAGCTGACCATGTGTTCAAGTGCAACAAGAGAGACCTCCAATGCGGGGGAAGAACGCAGCATGGTTCTCCCTCCAACCACCACTCTCCCCAGTAACAACTTGCCCTCTACGGAGAAGACAATTTCCAATGGTTGTCTCCAAACGATTTAGTGAATGCACCTAGCAGAACCAACCTCCACTTGCCATTATGCATATTAGAGCGAAAGAACAAGGAGCATTTTCACGAGGCTGACTTTTTTTACTACAAGGATGAGTCAATAAAACCTCAGCAAGGATTTGCTGGCTATGAGTGGCATCCTTCCACCCATGCTACAACCTTTCCAATACAAGACAGGTGACAGGAAAGCTTTGGACATGTCAACTCCACATGCATGAGTGAGAATTGTGGAGGTGACAGGAGTTAACAATCTCCATGGAAAAATGACAAGAATGGCTCCTTTTGCGCCTGAAGTTCCTCTAAGCCTTGTGGAATTCTATGGACCACAATTGGAGCCTGAAAGAGGAACCAAAGTGACCCAAACTACATTATATGGGCATCCAAAAACACAAATTGAGACCGAAGCTATTTTTTCCCGCCTGATAAGATACCCAGACTTTATCACCAAGCTTCCAGCTTCTGATGAAGTCACAAAAACCCCTCTCATCGAACCGGCTCTTGTGGAGACCAAATAAACAGTCACGTTTTTTGCCCTTAACTTGAATTGATAAGGTGCACGTCGTCACCATCACAGTTATCAGGGGAGATTTTTGGATTGAGGCACTAGCTGTGCTGAAGATCTGTGCCTGAGTCTGGCACACACGGATCGGATTTTGGTGGCTCGTAGAATAAGTGATGGACTTTATGGAATAATTTGTCATTATAATCTTCCACTGTACAGGCCAGTTCATGACTGGTTTCCAATTCTTGAGGTCCTGTTCACGACCTGTGATTGCACGTAGCTATGGGATATTCTAAGGGGTGTGTGACAACCTCCGTTTTCTCACTTCGGCTTGACAACTCAACAACGGTCTCAGACAAGGTAAGTTGGGGGTTGCAAAGCTACTCTGCAAGAAGGATAAAGGTCATCTAGGTCATACACGACCTCATCGAGAATTACTACATCATCAACTTGTTTTCCAATGCTGGAAGAAACTTTAGTACATCAACATATGGTATGGGTGGGACCTCTCTCAATGGTGCAACATGTGGGACTGCTAGTACCACTATGACCGTTGGGACCACTATAAACTAGAGACGCAGTATAAAGAGGGGCCGGTAGCTGCCATTTCATCATCTCAGCATCATAGAGCATCTAAGTTTGAGCTACCGCCGCATCCATTGCAAATCAGCCGTTTGACTGTGCACCAAGATGTAGACCCTGCTAGAGATCTCCTCTGTTGACCCAGTGAGCCGAGCTTCTACTAGCGTGACTAGGAGGCACCCTGACTTTTTGAAGGCCTATCAACCTAGAAGACATGCCAAGACTCTTGAACAGGGCTGGATGACTGCCAAGACATTGTACCTAGTTTGGACAAGGAAAAAAGTCAGAGCCTTGTGCAATACATATGCTACAGCAATACTAGTACATATCACTGCTCTACATGTAATTTTCAGAAAACAATCCATTTCCCACAAATAAATCAAAGCCTCCGCACTTTGCTTTTCATAATAGGTGCATGTCTAGCTAGGCACATCATGGTCCGGGCACGACAGTAAGGCCTAGTCAACATTTAGTGTGGTTATACGGAAATCTAAAAATGGCTTCTTCTTATAGTCAATATTGATAGAAATTGGACTCCCTGGATATTATAACAAGGATAGACTACACCAAGAGGAAGATGTGACTCTCTTGTTGTGATTTTGATTGATTGTTACAACCTTTTGTATGATTTTTCAATCCATGTATAAATCTCATGAGTTTTTATACTTGATGGTGAATATTGATTTTGCATTGGCTGAAAGGATGTTGGGACGAGCCCTTGCTCAAATTTCCATGTCTTTGACTTGATCAACTCCTGCTATCTTGATGAAAAAAATCCTTGTCATTATTAGTTTATTTTTGGGCTTTGTCTTAATAAACAAATCAATTTTCGTCCACAACTGGATCTTGTGAAGCCATTCGAGGGAAACGACTTTAACAACTTCATTGATTGGTGGTTCAAACCCCTAAGAAATAGTGTAAGCATATCCAAGATTAAATGTTTTGGGGGGATGGTGTGTCAATCACCATGATTTTCATCTCCCTAGATGAGCCACATGGACAAACTGCGTGCGCTCCTCTCTTTTCTTGAGTGATTTGTAAACTTCAAGATGAATGAAGTGTGTTTACAAATCTTCTTTGTGAAATTCATCATGCAATTTCTCTTCTTCCCCCATCCACTCATCTCAAAGGAGCTTCTGGTAACCTTCTACATCCAGTGGATCACTTACTAAGTGTTAGGTTAAAAACTGCATGCGCATGCCATAATAGAGGGATTAAGGGCTACAATCATTGTTTGGATTATCCACATACATGTCATCTTATCCAATGCAAATATCTAGCTGCTTGTGTATAAAGATATCATGAATTAATGTCATAAAGGTCATTGATTTTCTAAGCTTGAGCCTGCTTGATGTTCATTTGACGGCTCTCTTTGACCATCATTACCAACAAATAAGTTCCTCCCTATCTTTTGTCAAGTATTTCGATTGGAAAACATGATTTCCATTATTCACCTAAAATGCAAGATCATCATTTCATTACATCCTCTATCCTCGAATTTTGTTACACTATTTCCCATTATGAAAATCCTCCAAAGATTCAAGGTTTTATGCGTCCAGTATAGTTCCTCATCCATGTTTTGGTTGACGACATCAATAGTATTTTACAGCTACCTCGATAACAGCCTCCAACAACCATAATGGAAGTTATGGTTTGAACTTTCCCAGTGTTGGGTTCTCAAAGTTGATTGTTGTAATCAATGCTATTTTTTCCTTTGTATGTTTAGGTATTATTTAGATTGCCCAAATTGGCCATCAAAGATTGCGATATCTCTTAGGACTTTCCATACAAGGCTGTTGGTATGGGCATTTGTGATGTTAGTCATGGAAATGCTATTGTCAAATGTAACTTCTAAAGATCTCCTGGCTTATGTCACCATGTGTGAATGCTCTGAAAGAAAACACACCGTGTGCCATTCTAACACTTCGTTGTTTATGTTTGTTTAACATGCAATAATCACACATGAAGATTTTTTCTGCGTCTCCTCTACATTCAAGGAAATATACCACATCATGTCCACTCGCTAAACATGTGGTGCACCACATGTTCAGTGAAGAGAATGCAAGATAATGGTCACCGATTGTTGGTTGATCTCTGTTGATCTTTTTTCATGTCCATCATGCTCCTTGGGTACATGACAATGCACCAGGAGGTTGAGCTACACATCATTGAAGTTGAAAGGGACCATGCAATAGCCATGTTTTTTGGCCACAAACACCATTGATTCATTCTTGGTCGAAAACAGAATGAATGGGAACGGAGAATTCATGAAAGCTAAAACGTCCATTTTCTCAGCATCCTTATTAGTGACACTATCTATTCACCTCAAAGATTCACATATGATCCATTAAACTGGTAAAGAATCCATTTGTGTAGGGAAGATGGAAATAACTATTTTGTGCTTGAGTTCTTCATTGTTTCGTGGAAATTGTAAGTTTTTAGCTTATTCTTGCATGCTACATCATCCTTATGAAACACATGTAGACTTTGTAAAGTGACATGGGTGGTCAAATACATCCATTTCTGAGCATCCTCTAAAATGCTGCTTTGTGTTAAGAACTCGTGTTTGATCTTAAAAGAAATACACTGTTGTCATCTTGGTCTTTCCTTGATGTGATGGTGAATGTGTGTTTGAGGAGCAATACATGGAGTGGTGCAAAATCGGTATGTGCTCCTATGAATTATGTAAATGCATATAGTGATGACAGTCATCTGTTGTTTTTTTCTCCTTCTTTGGCTCTTAATGAATGGGTCATGCTTCTTCTTCCTTTGAAAAATAGTTGTGGACTCATCAAGTGAAATTCACAATAGCTGTGGTCTTCTGGTGACTGCATACTTGCAACAGAGATTTTTATTTCCATTTCTAATGTTTCACTCGCTTTTGCCAACTTTTGTTGGATTGTGGCTCGTTCAATCAATAGGAGGTTTTTTTGGCATCTTTTTCCAGAATTTGATGTTCCGAGACATCACTTTGGCTCCAGGCCAATACACGAGTTTTTGGCCAAATTAACATTGGTGAATACTCGTTCGGCAACACCTCCACTATGTTGTATGCTTTAATTCCCATAACCTTTGCTTAGGCGGATTGTTTGGTCAACAAGCCTACAATCAACCATCGATAACGTTTCCTTAAAACAACCTTGTATTCTTGCAACCTTCAGGTTCTATTGAGTACTAAGAACATACATGTGTTATCCATGAGGAGGCATTATTTGTTGCAAGATTTTGATACCAGTATTAGAATTGATTCAAAGATGAGTGTTTTGTATGTTACTTTTAGCAGATTGAGGACTTTACATCCAATCACATGTTACTCTTTTCTTAAATCCTCCAACCACAGTCCCCTCGTTCCAAAACACTTAGAATGACTATGAATGGTAGCTTAAATAAAAAAAATTAGAATTAGAGTAGAGATGTAAGTGTTCGTAAGTACGTGTAAGTGTGTGTAAGTACGTGTAAGTGCTTGTAAGTGCTTGTAAGCGCTTGTAAGTGCGTGTAAGTGCATGTAAGTGCATGTAAGTGCATGTTTATACGTGTAAGTGTGTGCAAGTGCATGTAAGTACGTGTAAGTGCGTGTGAGTACGTGTAAGTTGGTGTAAGTGTGTGTAAGTGCGTGTAAGTATGTGTAAGTGCATGTAGATGTGTGTAAGTGTGTGTAAGTGTGT
This sequence comes from Penium margaritaceum, assembly GCA_023375785.1. Lineage (NCBI taxonomy): Eukaryota > Viridiplantae > Streptophyta > Zygnematophyceae > Desmidiales > Peniaceae > Penium > Penium margaritaceum. Next base: position 74,475 of record SZWC01010772.1, on the reverse strand, counting down.
ATAAGTGCATGCAAGTGTGTGTAAGTACGTGTAAGTGTGTGTAAGTGTGTGCAAGTGCGTGCAAGTACGTGCAAGTGTGTGTAAGTACGTGTAAGTGCGTGTAAGTGTGTGTAAGTACGTGTGAGTGGGCGTAAGTACGTATAAGTGTGTGTAAGTGCATGTAAGTGTGTGTAAGTGCGTGTAAGTGTGTGTAAGTACGTGTAAGTACATGTAAGTGCGTGTATGTATGTGTAAGTGTGTGTAAGTGCGTGTAAGTGCGTGTAAGTGCTTGTATGTGGATTTTGAAACGTCCACTATGGACGTCTCAGGATCATGAAACATACTACCATCAGAATGTATGTTGCAGTTTTCAGGTTGCAAGCAAATGGAATCTTGATCTTCAGGTTACCTTTGGTGGTTTTGGATTTGTTTGTGCTGCAATCAATTTCAAACAATCCTTAACAGAAAATAGCTTATAGGAAAGATTTGGTGTTGCATACAAGGCCTTTGAAATGGTAGATGAGGGTGTTGGGGTAATCTCATATTGACAATCTCGTTTTGAGGAAACGCTAGGTAATGTGCAATGAAGTTCAAGACCATGTGGTCCCCAACGTTCAGTTTGTCACGGAAGAATATTCACACCTGTAACATGGAACAAAAACCAGTCATCCTATCAGCCTTTGAGACAAGGGCTCCACTAGGCATGGTTGCCTAACCAGCCAAACTGAACTGACCATGGAAGTCATCTGTGTACTTGGCCATGTGCATGCTTTTTCCTTACATATCCTTAGTTGGATACTTATGGAGCATGAGGTCAATTTGGATTAATCACTCCCCTAGGGTACTAAACTTGCAGAAGTCCCATGAAGGTACCCCAGTTCTTCGTGATTTCACCCTTTGAAACAAAACATGACACATAGTCTTGATTTTGTTTTTGGTCTTGATTATTTTCTCGTAGTTTAATTTGGCTAAATTACTTCTATGTTTTCTCTTAAAATCAAATATTCATCGATCATTCTTCTTCATGTGATGTGTTTATAATTTCCAGTGAAAGTGTAACCTGACACCAAAAAATGGTCGGGTGACCAATCCACGATGCATGACTGAAATTCGGCTTTTGTCTGAATCACTATGTTTGAGAAAGACCGGACAAATCGAGAAAGTGTATTCAATTTAGGTAAAATAATACTAGGCACAGAGAAAAATACATGAAGAAACCATTCATAGCCAGATATGTGATATCAAAACAATAAGACATTAGGGAAATGGTGGCACATTGTTGCATCCCAACACGTATTTTCCCAAGCACTTGTTACAAAAATGCTCCTCAACAAAAGGGCAAGGGCACATCGCTCCAATCTCCAAGCTTAACATGCATAAAGAATACCAAGCATTGGATGGGTTTTCCATCTCACAGCTTTCTTTTTTATATCTAACATGAAGACCGCATGTGCAAGCATGGAGGAAGTCGTCAATGTGTCAGCCTAATATGAGCAACATCGTACCAAGTCAGTGGATGAAGCTTTGATGAACCTTTAAGCACCAAAGTTACACGTGTTAGGATCCCCTTGTGGCTCCATGAGGTGGAAATTCATGCCTTTGAATCAATATTACACCCACACAAGAATTATTTCACCAAGGTAAGGTGAGAATTCACTACAAATACATGCATTGGCAAAGATCATGTGCTTGTATGGCGTTTCCTACACATCTTCTTGTGGACACAAGCATCTAATTGAAATTTCACCCGCTCTTAAATAATTACCGTACATAGTTACTCTGAGGAGTGGAACTCTTTCCTTTGTGAGCAGAGGAGGTTTTGTAGTTGAAGGAGGAGGAGTTTTTTTATGAAATACTGGTGATAAAAATAGGAATGTCCCTTGGTTAAAACCACCTAAACTATAGAACGGATAATTGTGCACTTGAGAAAGAAAGATGATGTAATTTGGGTACTCTTTCAAGTAAAAAAACCGCCAAGGCAAGTTTTCCACATCTATTGATTGGATAAAATTTGGTTATAGTGGAAGGGGATGCCCCATTTAGGCCCAATTCATGGCATGAAAAGAGGATAATATAACCTACACTGTCCTACAATATGATAACATCATACCTTCTTGTACATCCACCTATTTACAAGAGCATGGTTATTGACAGCTGAAATTTGATGTATTTCTCATCCTTGGAATTTTGGACCTACTTGCCTAAATTCCTGGTATGTTTTCGTCAATCTTCACATTCATGCCCTTGGTATGTGCCTAGGACTTTGCTTGTTCAACCTTGAAGGTCTGAAATTCAAGGGCAAAGTCGCACATCGCAACTCACTTCATGGGTAGTGCCATGTTTTGTATTGCAACTATCTTTACAACCGAGTCCACACATCACAATGAAGATATCTATGCTCCACATGCATGCACAGACAATGGGAAATGACATGCGTAACATGGAGATCTCATTTTCCACCCACAATCTCTAGAAGGCCGCGCGCAAAACTGGAAACTGTGTGTAGAGAAACAGGTTCCATGTATTCTGAAAGTGATTCATTCGAGATGTTTGTTTTAACAAGTGTTTGGATAGACAGAGGCGCATAAACTTTTTAGCCAGATAAAAACAAAACTATGGTATGCTGGTAGGTTGGTCATGCTCGGGCGCACACCCCGTGGGATTTTGCCTATCGATTAAGCCTTCAAGGCCAATGTTTCATACTAAGAGTTTTACATTCTACTTACCTACCCATACATAGTGTCTCTTCGTGGCATGGAAACGTTGGCAATAGTGACACCAAAAAAATGAAGTCGTAGTGTTGAGACAATGTGCAAGAAATCATAGGAAACAAACATGAAGCTGAATGACGTGTGAAAACGCCATATGTCAACAAATAGAAACATAGGATTTCTATTGAACATCTAGAAGTGTTTAAGGAGCCGTGGCTAGACATATCCACTGAATTCATAAGGGGTTTTCATACCATGGTAAAGGGGGTGGACGAAATGACTATGGTACTTGACCACTTCTTTACGACATCACATTCAACCCCAATGATCATGCTGGTCACCATCAAGGGAAAGGTTTGTTTATTCTTCATATTTTTCATTCATGTAGATGGCACTCACTCCATGAAGCGTGGACAAGAAGGGTGATTTACAAGTGGATTATGGTGGGAGATGATTATCTACTCTGGTTGTAAGATCTAGCTATCATCAACGTTCAATTGTCAAACTGACACGTGGACCAAGTGGACCAATTAGATGCTGGAGAAAATGCTCCTAACTGAGTTTAAGCCACATTGCACTGAGTAGACGGTCAAAATATTCATCACCGTGCTTGAATGCACCTAAGCAACCTTTGCAAATATGGGGGGAATTCCATTTAAGGTGGCACACCACTCTCTTCTTACGACTAAACAATGTTTCAGGATACACCCCAAAAAAATACACCCCAAGGACAGAAGGTGGCAAGAGCTCCATTGAATTTGGGACTATACACCTTCAACGCTCGCAAATACACCACCAACTATGAAGCGAGTGATTGACAAGTATTTTTTGAACAAAATATTCAAAGCTGGTCATTGCGTCCTTCTCAACTCAAAAAGTTTCAAGATAGAAGGAAGTGAAAATGTAGAGCATTAAAAACTGGGCTCACTTGCCATTGCATAGCTATGAAATTTTTTCCTTCCCAAATTCTGCTTTCCCAAAGTCATATGTTTCCACCACAAATTTTACACCAATGGACTATAGCTATGATGGGATCATAAGAAGAACTTTATTGAAAATAAGGAACGCTTGCAAACCACTGAAAAGGACAAGGATGTTCTTTTCATCATTTAAACCCATGGACATTGACAACATGGTCAAACCACAGAGCACCTTTTCAAGTGGTAGTTGTGCAACATGTTGCATGATTGTAGAGAACCTTACAACAATCTATTCATTGTTTGTAATCAGAATCATTACTATTCTGGACATCATCAAGATGGCCACCGGGGAGTTCTGTGCTACTTCCTAGACATACTTGAGTCCATAAACTCTACAGGTGGATACTCTTGTCATTACATCAGTGGCATAGTGCATGACGCCTTTGGGGTTTCCCCAACCTTTGGTGTTCAGCTAAAAGAGACTCTGACCTTTTAACCACCTTCCAATATGATTGAAAAAATATTAAAAACAGTATGAGTGTTTTTGTATTGTTCAATTGACCTCTCATTGGCAACATAGTTGTAGAAAGAAGCACCTCGATAAAATCAAAGTTGTCTGAATTTAATGTTAAGTTTCTCAAAGGCAACAGCCCGGGACCTGGTTTTGCACGCGTCTTTGGATTTGAGTTCCGAAGACCTCAAATATGCCTTGTACTATTTCCACCCTTGTGTATGTTCCGCACTTATGTACAGTCAATTTCTAACACGCATCACTAAATGACTAATCTTGAACTAAGGAATCCTTCCAATTATCCAAATGATGTTCTGCGTGAAAATCTGTTTCATAATCTGGGTTAATTACTGTAGTTTAATTCAAATTGCGGAATTCTTATTCCACGCTTCCAGACATGCAAACTTCTAACCATCTATGTTATACATTGTGTAGAATTAGTATACTTACTCCATTGACAACTTTTCAATGTATTTTTGTGCATAACTTGGTCATCCATCCCTTTTTCAAACACATGTGAATGATAGGCTGATCCACGTTACGTCTTTGTTCGTAAAGCAGAAGACTTGCACCAATAGCCTGTTGAGAAAATTTACAGCTTGTCGTTGTCATTGTTGTTTGTAACATTATGACAAGACCATGTAAGAAATCTATTTTTTTTTGTGAATATCATACATGATGCTTTCAACAATCAACTTCTTGTTCAAAGCTTAAGAACGAGGTGCATGTTTTAAATTCCTCAAGCAAGTGTACCATAGGTTGAGCTCAATGTCACTTCCCCTTCGTACACAAGTCCCATGGGTGCGGAATATTTCGCAATAAGTTTGCAGCCTTATACATGGCAACCTCCATCTCTTATCATTTGAAGTCGTGGGCCCTTCGACCAACTTCCAAACCTCTAACGTTCCAACCTATAATATTCTCATAAGTTCAACCCATTTCCATATGGTTCAACGTAGCTGTTTTAAACAACACCATTGTCTTATTACTACTTGGCCATGTTCCTGGCTATTATATGTTTTTATAATGGCGTACCTCGACAATCTTCTCATTCACCAACTTACTAGAAAGGTTTCTTGAGGCACCCATGCACAATGCAACCTTGCACGCTTTGCTTGCCTCTTGATACATCCCATACATAGATAATTCCCTCAACTATACAAGTGGACATTCCTGTCATCATTCATATGGCCCATCTCACGTCAATCTCTATATGATGACACCGACCGGACTTGGGATTTTTTGAGAAGAATTCCAACATTTTTTACCGGCTTATCGAAATGTTGATAGATTCATCCCACATCAAATGTTATTCTGGCATTGTCATTCCAATCACTGTCGGCCCCCCTCCCAATTCCCTGGGGTTTCTCCTTTTTGGAAATACTCACTATTCAACATCACACAAGCAGCTCTCTTCAGATGTAAAAGGCCCCTAGCATGCCTTCTTCTTGTTTGTATACCCGTATATACTTGCTTGATGGTTTTGTGTCATTAAAGGAAAGCACTTGTGAACTATCAATTAGTGAAATTTCATCATTTTCCAAATCATGAATTTCCCAATAGCCTTCTACCTTTTCACCATCAGCATTATTCTTGGCATACCACTTGGTATCAAAGCATAGCATCGCCAATAAGACAATGAATTACTTCACTCATACACAAAAGGCTCACACAAATCATGCATGCACCTTTGTCACTAAAATTTTGTAAACCTCACGATGATGATAGTGAATGAGCGCACCCCGCAACAAGAAGCACTAATAAAGCAAATCCTTTTGGATGAAGGAAAGAAAAAAAGCAATGTGGATGCTCCTGACGCAACCAAGGTGGTAACAATATCAGGCTATGTAAACAATGTCACAAAATCATCAGCTCGGATGGCCAATTCTATTGAAAAAAGCATTGGCCATGGTAAAACCTATTCCACCACTGTTATGTATTGGAATAACACCTGGTACGATGTCAAGATGCACAAGGGTGCAAAACATGGCAAAATAAGCTTGTTGTTGTTCACACTGAAAATCTTGAACATCCATTTTCTCCAAAAACTCACCGTTGGAATGGGACAGGGATGGCATATCCAAGTTTGGGAAGCAATGCTCGTCAAAGGGTCCACCCAGCTCTCTTATGAGGCCCAAAATCAACCAAAACTCCCTGGAAAACTTGATACCCCAGGATAAAAGGGACCAACGGTGTGGATGTGGTTGATCAATTTGGAAGTGTAATTCAATGCTATAGCGGCCCAGAGTGATAAGAAGAAGGTTGACCTCCTGCCCTTGGTTCTTTGTGGTTTTAGTTTAGTCCGTGGTCTGATTTAAAGGAAATTTTTTGGTAGTAGGAGATGCGCATAGCCATTTCAATTGCTCGTGTAGTCGTTGTCGTGTAATTGACTGCATAGATTCTATATCTCAATGGATTGTTGAGATTTGGCAAGGTTTTCTTCATGCTACCATAGCACAATAACAAATTGAAAACAAAATCAAAACAAACAACTTACTTTCACATGTCCCCAAAATCATAGTGAGAAAACTGGTGTGAATCACAAGATACTGTGGATTCATTGATCGTCACATGGGACGTCAAACACACAACATTTTCAAAATTATCACTAGCGCTGGCATCGCCCTTGACAAGCCTTGTTTCTACTACCATGGCCTCTAAAACAACGGAATGTAAGAAACTACCGAATCTAGCATCCGCGTCAAGCATCCGTGCAATGTTTGGTCACATTTGCAATGCCAAACACAATGATAAAATGAAAACGTTTATTGGTTGGTGTAGTCAAAGGCAAACATCTTAACGTGGCGACAGAATTCCATGGTTAATTGTGGCTTCCACTCGGATGGAGATAAAACCATCAATCAATTGGACCAATGATTTTAGTATAGCAAGGTGGGCCAAGAAGGCAGGAGGTTAAAACAAGAATACGAGTAAAAAACTTTATGTTTCAAGAATCTACAAAGATATCTCCACTATAGTTAGAGAAAACAGCGATGAACAGTTACCCATACATATTGCTCGTACTGCAATGGATGAAGATTCTTGATATTGTAATGTTTCACGAGAGGTAAAGAAACTTACAAACCAGCAATGTTACTACAGGTGCACCTGAGGAGTTGCAATAATGCTCATAATTACTTGATAAAGGAGCCTCTTACAACGTTGCCAATAAAAAGATAGCTCAAAAGTAGGTAAGAAATAAGACTAACCAAGAAAATCTCTTAAAGGATAAATTATAGACTGTCGGCTTTATCAACATTCCTAACGAAAAACTAGGGATCTTCAATATGTTACACTTTACAAGGGTTCCCAAATAAGAAACCACAAAATCCTCATGTAAGAATTTCCACACCAACAATTGTTGGTGTGGAGTTGTGTCACTGGAACTTGATGAAGGAGCCCTTTACAACGTTATCAAGAACAAGATAGCTTTCAACAAGATAGTCTTTTGCCACTCACAAGGCAAAAGATGATGTAGAAAGATGACGTACTATCTACTACTTGCTACGTCGTCTTTTGCCTTACAAGTGTGAGGTGTCACCAAGTGCCATTAATTTCCATGCAGAAAATCCCGCCATTATGATCCACTTGCCGCTTGTACTCGTAAAAACAACACACCCGGGTATGGTTTTTTATTTACAGTTTTTCTGTAATCTTCTTGTCACCCTCATAACTTTCAGACGATATCGCTTTCACACGTACCATTGATTGTTGCTTTATTGACTGTTTAGATGGACAATTTGTCTGTGTAGGATATTCAAAGTAATAAGAGCACCATCGTTTACTCCCATCCCTTTTTTGTTTCCCTTCTCATCCACTTTCTTATGATACTTGCACCCATTTCCGACAATCATGCGCGATGTGTATTAGGTTGCCACACGTCCAGAGAAACCGTCCATCTTTCCGATCAACAACATCGATATCCATTGGGGTCAAGTTTTCTTAACAAAGATCATCCCTCCACCATGGCAATTGTTGCCTTTTGGTTGCCACTCGTTGGATTACTAGATTCAGTAGTTGTATTCTGTGCTATCAATTGTTTTGAATGCTTCTTTCACCCTTGGGAAGTTGTTCTAGATACCAATCATTGAAATGGTCTGTTCTATGTTGTGCTTGATGCAATTTTTGATGTAGAAATAGAGTTTGTTGACGACAATGCTTCAACCAATAACGATGGTGTCAACTATGCACACATGGGATTCTATGCAAGAGTGCTTGTGCGGTCATTACAACTTGTACCGTGCATCGGAATTCTTTTGAATAATCAAAAGAGGAATCTTACAGTGCATGCAATCATGTCCCAATTAGAGGTGGCGTTGAAGAGTCCTACTAGTTATACTTTATCTACTCAAGAGCTTTAACACGTGCGGTCGATGGTGTGATACTGGCGTTGTGAGGCATTAAACATGCGTCAACCGCCTTTTGCTGTTGATACGTGATATTTACATTATCTTACCAACCAATCACCGTGCGAGGAAAGTGTGGGATTGCAAGGTCATTATTAGGTGTCCCTTGTTGGGGACATTTGTATTACTCTTCTTGTTTGCATGCAGGTTCCCCACGAGCCCCTTGCCTATGGGGTTGACAAAGTGTGGCCCTTAAGGCGCATTCCTCCTTAGGTGATTTAATCTCATTTTTCATCTCTCCCCTGCTGATGCAATGCAAGGCATGCAAACAATTCTTGCTCCTTTAGCACTTGTAATATGCTATGATAGCATTCTTCTGAGTGGTTTTATGTGTGTGTCTGTTAGACCAAATTCTTCAAACAACCGCCCTGGCCATATGGCTTCGCATGCAGCCTCACCCAATGCCAGCCTCAGCCACACTACGTGCCACACACGACTATTTAGCACTCCGCCATGACACTGCCATGCCCCACACACGGAAGACATACCCCCCTAGACTGCATGCACCACGGTTGCAACATTGACCAGTTGAGGAATTTTTGTGCAGTGTGCCTCGAATTTCATTCTTAAAGAATCCGGGGTTACTTGAAAGGTTACACCGCACATTCCACGTGGTTCAGGGCTTGCATCATGCCGTGCATCACGCTTTGCGTCAATGCGGATGGGGCCAGTGGCATGCAAGGGATGGCCAAGAGTGGCACAAAACTTGTTGCGAGGCTGTTCCACAGCCTTCCCTTGCCATTGGGATTGGCAGTGGAGGTGGCATCCGCGACAGCAGCTTGTTCTCCACTGTCGTGATACATGTACGCGTTGTCCCTGTGGACAACTTCCTGCTCCCTCGTCATGTGTTATGCAGCCTTGCTAGAACCAGCTGCAGTCCATAACATCGAAGGTCAAGTTGCATGGGCTTTGGAAGTTGCCACAACAGGTAGCGTTGCCGGTGGCAACAACTAGGGAGAGGGCTAAGAGTAGCTTGCTGATGCAGACGGCTCCTGCTTGCCTCGTACGGGAGACTATGATGGTTTGGAATTGTCAAAGGTGATGGTGACAAGCTCGTGAGGCTGACCAACTAGAATATGGAAAAACATTGGCATCGGGGGGATGGCTCATCCGAGTTGTGCCCACAAGTGGTGGAAACGCCCCTCGAGACAGACCTTTCGTAAAGAACACTCCGGGTTGGACAGTGGATGTAGTGTTTTGAAACTTTGAATTGTTCCACAAAACTATCTGCAAGAATGGGATGCATGATTATATAATTCCTACTGATTTTTTCTAGCCCCATTGGACGTTATTGGATGTGGTTGTGAAAAACAGATAGGCACAATCAACCATCTATGCAAAGCATCGAATGCACACGACATGACACACACGTAGAAATGTCGGTGGTCCTCGATTTTGTTGTGTAATGCATAAAATTTCATCAAAATTCATGTAGGACCATAGATATTTCTTCAAATATAATGCGATAGTTGAATGCCAAATTGTTCAAATAGGAATGCAAAACCAATTCTAAATCCGTTTTCTTTCATCCAATTCATGGATTTCCTACTTATAACGTATTGGAAATAAAATTGTATCAATTTTAAAGCTGGAATTATGTGCTTCTTATACTCACCATAAATTGGGTCAGTTTTTATTTATAGTATGGTCGCCCAAGAGGGGCATCTGTGTAAATGATGCTACTGATATTCGCCCAACATGCTACCGAGTGTGTTCAAGCGACGTGAAGGAACTCTTCGCTTGTCGTCTCGACCTTTTTTTTTTGTGTGTGTGTGTGGCTTGGACAGCCTTAGAGGTGAGGGACCCTATGCTGCACCCTTGGGGTCTTGGAAAAGATCCCTCTGGCGAAAGCTTTCAGTCAAAAGACTGTGCTTTATGTGACGAGTCACACCAGTTTAGGTACCCACGGAGGAAACAGAGTCCTGCGTGGGTGATGTGGGAGTCTCACCCACCAACCCTCACCCCTAAGGGTACCTTCGCCACGGGTCGTAACCCTATGGCATGGGGGATCAAAGCTAGCTTTTACACTAGGCTTTGATGTACCCGTCCCCCCGAGGAGGTAGATGTGTTAAGCCAGATTTTTTTCAGCGTTGGGTGAA
>SZWC01010771.1:87083-97522 GCA_023375785.1 Penium margaritaceum | reverse complement strand
GTCACAGAAACCAAAGCCGGGTCACAGAAACCAAAGCCGGGTCACATCAACCAAAGCCGGGTCACATAAACAAAAGCCGGGTCATTGACACCAAAGCGAGGTCACATAAACCAAAGCCGGGTCATAGCAACCAGAGCCGGGTCACAGAAGCCAAAGCCGGGACACATAAACAAAAGCCGAGTCACAGAAAACAAAGCCGGGTCATATAAAGCAAAGCCGGGTCACACAAACCAAAGCCGGGTCACAGAGACCAAAGCCAGGTAAGAGAAACGAATGCCGGGTCACAACAAACCAAAGCCGGGTCACAAAAACCAAAGTCAGGTAACAGAAACAAAAGCCGGGTCACATAAACCAAAGCCGGGTCACAGAGGGTCCAAAGCTGGGTCACAAAAACCAAAGACGAGTCACATAAACCAAAGCCGGGTCACAGAAACCAAAGCCCGATCATAGAAACCAAAGCCGGGTCATAGAGGATCCAAATCCGGGTCACAGAAACCAAAGACGGGTCAGAGAAACTAAAGTTGGGTCACCGCAGCCAAAGCTGGGTCACAGAAACCAAAGCCGGATTACAGAAACCAAAGCCGGGTTATACAAACCAAAGCCGGGTCACAGAAACCAAAGTCGGGTGACAAAGGGTCCAAAGCCGGGTCACAGAAACCAAAGACGAGTCACAGAAACCAAAGCCGGATCACAGAAACCAAAGCCAGGTCACAGAAACCAAAGCCAATTACAGAAACCAAAGTCGGGTCACGAAAACCAAAGCCGGGTCACAGAAACCAAAGCCGGGTCACAGAAATACAAGCTAGGTCACAGACACAAAAGCCGGGTCACATAAACGAAAGCCAGGTCACAGCAACCAAAGCCGGGTCAGAGAAACCAAAGCCGGGTCATAGAAACCAAAGCCGGGTCACAGAAACCAAAGCCGGGTCACAAGAACCAGAGCCGGGTCACACAAACCAGAGCCAGGTCACACAAACCAAAACCGGGTCACAGAAACCAAAGCCTGGCCACAAAAACCAAAGCCGGGTCACAGAAACCAAAGCTGGATCACAGTGACCAAAGCTGGGTCATCGTAACCAAAGACGAGTCGCAAAAACCGAAGCCGGATCACAAAAACCAAAGCCGGGTCACAGAAATCAAAGCCAGGTCACATAAACCAAATCCGGGTTATCGAAACCAAAGCCGGGTCGTTGAAACCAAAGCCGGGTCACAAAAACCAAAGCCGGGTCACAGCAACCAAAGCCGGGTCACAGAAACCAAAGCGGGGTCACAGAAACAAAAGCTGAGTCACGGAAAACAAAGCCGGGTCTCAGAAAGCAAAGCCGGGTCACACAAACCAAAGCCGGGTCATGGGAACCAAAGCCAGGTCGGAGAAACAAAAGCCGGGTCACAAAAACCAAAGCCGGGTCACATAAACAAAAGCCGGGTCACAAAAACCAAAGTTGGGTCACATAAACCAATGCTGGATCACAGAAACCAAAGCAAAGACACAGAAACCAAAGCCAGTTCACAAAAACCAAAGGCGGGTCATAGAAACCAAAGCTGGGTCACAGAAACCAAAGCCGGACCACAGAACCCAAAGCCGGGTCTCCGAAACCAAAGCCGAATCACAGAAATCAAAGCCGGATCACAGAAACCAAAGCCGAATCAACGAACCAAAGCCGCAGCACGGAAACCAAAGCCCGGTCATAGAGACCAAAGCCCTGTCACAGAAACCAAAGCCGGGTCACAGCATCCAAAGCCGGATCACAGAAACATAAGCGGGGTCACAGCAACGGAAGCCAGGTCACAGAACCAAAGCCGGGTCAAAGAAACCAAAGCCAGGTCACAGAAACCAAAGAGGGGTCACAGAAACCAAAGCCGGGTCACAGAAACCAAAGCCGGGTCACAGAAACCAAAGATGGGTCCCAGAAACCAAAGCCGGGTCACAAAAACCAAAGCCGGGTCACAGAAACCAAAGCCGGGTCATAGAAACCAAAGCCGGGTCACAGAAACCAAAGCTGCGTCACAGAAACCAAAGCCGGGTCACACACACCAAAGCCGGGTCATAGAAACCAAAGCCGGGTCACAGAAACCATAGCCGGGCCACGAAAGCCGGGTCACAGAAGCCAAAGCCGGGTCACAGAAACCAAAGCCGGGTCACAGCATCCAAAGCCGGATCACAGAAACATAAGCGGGGTCACAGCAACGGAAGCCAGGTCACAGAACCAAAGCCGGGTCAAAGAAACCAAAGCCGGGTCACAGAAAGAAAAGCCGGGTCACTGAAACCAAAGCCGGGTCACAGAAACCAAAGCTGCGTCACAGAAACCAAAGCCGGGTCACACACACCAAAGCCGGGTCATAGAAACCAAAGCCGGGTCACAGAAACCATAGCCGGGCCACGAAAGCCGGGTCACAGAAGCCAAAGCCGGGTCACAGAAACCAAAGCCGGGTCACAGCATCCAAAGCCGGATCACAGAAACATAAGCGGGGTCACAGCAACGGAAGCCAGGTCACAGAACCAAAGCCGGGTCAAAGAAACCAAAGCCGGGTCACAGAAAGAAAAGCCGGGTCACTGAAACCAAAGCCGGGTCACAGAAACCAAAGCTGCGTCACAGAAACCAAAGCCGGGTCACACACACCAAAGCCGGGTCATAGAAACCAAAGCCGGGTCACAGAAACCATAGCCGGGCCACGAAAGCCGGGTCACAGAAGCCAAAGCCGGGTCACAGAAACCAAAGCCGGGTCACAGCATCCAAAGCCGGATCACAGAAACATAAGCGGGGTCACAGCAACGGAAGCCAGGTCACAGAACCAAAGCCGGGTCAAAGAAACCAAAGCCGGGTCACAGAAAGAAAAGCCGGGTCACTGAAACCAAAGCCGGGTCACAGAAACCAAAGCTGCGTCACAGAAACCAAAGCCGGGTCACACACACCAAAGCCGGGTCATAGAAACCAAAGCCGGGTCACAGAAACCATAGCCGGGCCACGAAAGCCGGGTCACAGAAGCCAAAGCCGGGTCACAGAAACCAAAGCCGGGTCACAGCATCCAAAGCCGGATCACAGAAACATAAGCGGGGTCACAGCAACGGAAGCCAGGTCACAGAACCAAAGCCGGGTCAAAGAAACCAAAGCCGGGTCACAGAAAGAAAAGCCGGGTCACTGAAACCAAAGCCGGGTCACAGAAACCAAAGCTGCGTCACAGAAACCAAAGCCGGGTCACACACACCAAAGCCGGGTCATAGAAACCAAAGCCGGGTCACAGAAACCATAGCCGGGCCACGAAAGCCGGGTCACAGAAGCCAAAGCCGGGTCACAGAAACCAAAGCCGGGTCACAGCATCCAAAGCCGGATCACAGAAACATAAGCGGGGTCACAGCAACGGAAGCCAGGTCACAGAACCAAAGCCGGGTCAAAGAAACCAAAGCCGGGTCACAGAAAGAAAAGCCGGGTCACTGAAACCAAAGCCGGGTCACAGAAACCAAAGCTGCGTCACAGAAACCAAAGCCGGGTCACACACACCAAAGCCGGGTCATAGAAACCAAAGCCGGGTCACAGAAACCATAGCCGGGCCACGAAAGCCGGGTCACAGAAGCCAAAGCCGGGTCACAGAAACCAAAGCCGGGTCACAGCATCCAAAGCCGGATCACAGAAACATAAGCGGGGTCACAGCAACGGAAGCCAGGTCACAGAACCAAAGCCGGGTCAAAGAAACCAAAGCCGGGTCACAGAAAGAAAAGCCGGGTCACTGAAACCAAAGCCGGGTCACAGAAACCAAAGCTGCGTCACAGAAACCAAAGCCGGGTCACACACAACAAAGCCGGGTCATAGAAACCAAAGCCGGGTCACAGAAACCATAGCCGGGCCACGAAAGCCGGGTCACAGAAGCCAAAGCCGGGTCACAGAAACCAAAGTCGGGTCACAGAAACCAAAGCCGGGTCAAAGGAACAAAAAACAATCCTACTTATAAAAGCCGGGTCATAGAATCCAAAGTCGGGTCACAGAAACCAACGCCGAGTCACAGAAAGCAAAGCCGGGTCACATTTACCAAAGCCAGGTCACAGAAACCAAAGCGGGGTCAGAGAAACCAAAGCAAGGTCAAAGAAACCAAAGCTGGGTAAACCAAAGCCCGTACTCAGAAACCAAAGATGGGCCAAAGAAACCAAAGCTGGGTCAGATAAACCAAAGCCGGGTCACAGAAACCTAAGCCGGGTCACAACAACCAAAGCCGGGTGAAAGAAACCAAAGCCGGGTCAGAGAAACCAAAGCCGGGTAACACAAACCAAAGCCGGGTCACAAAAACCAAAGTCGGATCACAAAATCAAAGCCGGGTTACAGAAACCAAGCCGGGTCACAAAAACCAAAGCCGGGTCACAAAACCAAAGCGGGGTCACAGAAACCAAGCTGGGTCACAGAAACCAAAGCCGAGTCACAGAAACCAAAGCCGGATCAAAGAAACCAAAGCCAGGTCACAAAAACCAAAGTCGGGTCGCAGAAACCAAAGACGGGTCACAAAAACCAAAGCTGGGTCACAGAAACCAAAGCCGGGTCACACAAACCAAAGCCCAGTCACAGAAACCAAAGCCAGGTCACATAAAGCAAAGCTGGGTCACAGAAACCAAAGCCGGGTCAGAAAAACCAAAGCCAGGTCAGAGAAACAAAAGCCGGGTCACAGAAACCAAAGCCGGTTCATAGAAACCAAAGCCGGGTCACAAAAACCAAAGTCGGGTCACAGAAACCAAAGCCGGGTCACAGAAACCAAAGCCAAGACACAAAAACCAAAGCCGGGTCACAGAAACCAAAGCCGGGTTACAGAACCCAAGCCGGGTCACAAAATCAAAGCCGGGTTACAGAACCCAAGCCGGGTCACAAAATCAAAGCCGGGTTACAGAACCCAAGCCGGGTCACAAAATCAAAGCCGGGTTACAGAACCCAAGCCGGGTCACAAAATCAAAGCCGGGTTACAGAACCCAAGCCGGGTCACAAAATCAAAGCCGGGTTACAGAACCCAAGCCGGGTCACAAAATCAAAGCCGGGTTACAGAACCCAAGCCGGGTCACAAAATCAAAGCCGGGTTACAGAACCCAAGCCGGGTCACAAAATCAAAGCCGGGTTACAGAACCCAAGCCGGGTCACAAAATCAAAGCCGGGTTACAGAACCCAAGCCGGGTCACAAAATCAAAGCCGGGTTACAGAAATCAAAGTCGGGTCACAGAAACCTAAGTCGGTCACAGAAACCAACGCCGGGTCAGAGAAACCAAAGCCGGATCACAGAAACCAAAGACGGGTCACAGAAACCAAAGCCGGGTCACAGAAACCAAAGCCGGTCACAAAAACCAAAGCCGGGTCACAGAAACCAAAGCCGGGTTACAAAAACCAAAGCCAGATGACAGAAACCAAAACCGGATCACAGAAACCAGAACCAGGTCACAAAAACCAAAGCCATGTGACAGAAACCAACGCCGAGTCATAGAATCCAGAGCCGGGTCATAGCAAACCAAAGCCAGGTCACAGAAACCAAAGCCGGGTCACAGAAACCAAAGTGGGGTCAGAGAAACCAAAGCCGGGTCACCGAATGCAAAGCCGGGTCATTGAAACTAAAGCCAGGTCACATAAACCAAAGCCGGGTCATAGAAACTAAAAGCCGGGTCTTAGAAACCAAAGGTAGGTCACAGAAACCAAAGCCAAGTTACAAAAACCAAAGCTGGGTCACATAAACCAAAGCCGGGTCACATAGACCAAAGCCGGGTCACACAAACAAAAGCCGGGTCACAGAAATCAAAGCGAATTCAAAGAAAGCAAAGCCGGGTCACAGAAACCAAAGCCGGGTCACAGAAACCAAAGCCGGGTCACAGAAACCAAAGCCGGATCGAAACCAAAGCCGGATCGTCACATAAACCAAAGCCGGGTCACAGAAACCAAAGCCGGGTTACAGAAACCAAAGCCGGGTCACAGAAATCAAAGCGAATTCAAAGAAAGCAAAGCCGGGTCACAGAAACCAAAGCGGGGTCACAGAAACCAAAGCCGGGTCACAGAAACCAAAGCCGGGTTACAGAAACCAAAGCCGGGTCACAGAAACCAAAGCCGGATCACAAAAACCAAAGCCGGGTCAGAAAACCAAAGCCGTGTCAACAAACCAAAGCCGGAGCACAGAAACCAAAGCCCGGTCATAGAAACCAAAGCCAGGTCACATAAACCAAAGCCGAAGAACAGAATCCAAAGCCGGATCACTGAAACCAAAGCATGGTCACAGCGACCAAAGCCACGTCACAGAACCAAAGCCGGGTCACAGAAACCATAGCCAGGTCATAAAACAAAAGCGGGGTCACAGAAACCAAAGCCGGGTCACAGTAACCAAAGCCGGCTCATAGAAACAAAAGCCAGGTCAAAGAAACCAAAGCCGAGTCACATAAACCAAAGCCGAGTTACAGAAACCAGAGCCAGGTCACAGAAACCAAAGCCGGGTCACAGAAACCATAGCCGGGTCAGAGAAACCAAAGGCGGGTCACAGATACCAAAGCCGGGTCACACAAAGCAAAGCCGGGTTATCGAAACCAATGCAAAGTCACAGAAACCAAAGCCGGGTCACATAAACGAAAACCAGGTCACAGAAACCAAAGTCGGGTTAGAAAACCAATGCCGGGTCACAAAAACCAATGTATGGTCACAGAAACCAATGCCGGGTCACAGAAACCAAAGCCGGGTCACAGAAACCAAAGCCGGACCACAGAATCCAAAGCTGGATCACAGAAACGAAAGCCGGGTCATAGAAACCAAAGACGGGTCACAGAAACCAAAGCCGGGTCAAAGAAACCAAAGCTGGGTAAACCAAAGCCGGTACACAGAAACCAAAGCTGGGCAACAGAAACCAAAACTGGGTCAGATAAACCAAAGCCGGGTCACACAAACCAAATCCGGGTAAAAAAAACCAAAGCCGGGTCACAGAAACCAAAGCCGGGTCAAAGAAACCAAAGCCGGGTAAGAGAAAACAAAGCCGGGTCACAAAAACCAAAGCCGGGTCGGAAAATCAAAGCCGGGTCACAGAAACCAATCCGGGTCACAGAAACCAAGGCCGGGTCACACAAACCAAAGCCCGGTCACAGAAACCAAAGCCGGGTCACAGAAACCAAGGCCGGGTCACACAAACCAAAGCCCGGTCACAGAAACCAAAGCCGGGTAACAGAAACCTAAGCCGGTCACAAAAACCAAAACCCGGTCACAAAAACCGAATTCGGGTCACAGAAACCAAAGCCGGGTCACAGAAACCAAGCTCGGTCACAGAAAGCAAAGCCGGGTCACACAAACCAAAGCCGAGTCACCAAAAACAAAGCTAGGTCACAGAAAGCAAAGCCGGGACACACAAACAAAAGCCGGGTCACGAAAACCTAAGCCAGGTCATAGAAACGAAATCCTGGTCACAGAAACCAAAGCCGGTTCACAGAAACCAAAGCTGGGTCCTAGAAACCAAAGTTAAGTCACAGAATCCAAAGCCGGGTCACAGAAACCAAACCCGGGTCACAAAAACCAAAGCCGGGTCACAGAAACCGAAGCCGGGTCACAGACACCAAAGCCGGATCACAAAAACCAAAGCCGGGTCACAAAACCAAAGCCGGGTCAACAAACCAAAGCTGGAGCACAGAAACCAAAGCCCCGTCATAGAAACCAAAGCCGGGTCATAGAAACCAAAGCCGGGTCACAAAACCAAAGCCGGGTCAACAAACCAAAGCTGGAGCACAGAAACCAAAGCCCCGTCATAGAAACCAAAGCCGGGTCATAGAAACCAAAGCCGGGTCACGGAATCCAAAGCCGGATCACTGAAACCAAAGACGGGTCACAGCGACCAAAGCCAGGTCACAGAACCAAAGCGGGGTCACAGAAGCCAAAGCCAGGTCATAGAAACAAAAGCGGGGTCACATAAACCAAAGCGGGGTCACAGTAACCAAAGCCGGCTCACAGAAACAAAAGCTTGGTCAAAGAAACCAAAGCCGAGTCACAGA
Organism: Penium margaritaceum; assembly: GCA_023375785.1. Taxonomy (NCBI): domain Eukaryota; kingdom Viridiplantae; phylum Streptophyta; class Zygnematophyceae; order Desmidiales; family Peniaceae; genus Penium; species Penium margaritaceum. The sequence continues at coordinate 89,547 of SZWC01010771.1, read as the reverse complement.
AACCAAAGCCGAGTCATAAAAACCAGAGCCGGGTCACAGAAACCAAAGCCAGGCCACAGAAACCAAAGCCGGGTCACAGGAACCATAGCCGGGTCAGAGAAACCAAAGCCGGGTCACAGATACCAAAGCCGGGTCACACAAACCAAAGCCGGGTCACAGGAACCATAGCCGGGTCAGAGAAACCAAAGCCGGGTCACAGATACCAAAGCCGGGTCACACAAACCAAAGCCGGGTTACAGAAACGAAAGCCGGGTCAGAGAAACCAAAGCCGGGTCACAGAAACCAAAGACGGGTCACAGCAACCAAAGTCGGGTTAGAGGAACCAATGCCGGGTCACAGAAACCAAAGTTGGGTCAAAGAAACCAATGTCGGGTCACAGAAACCAAAACCGGGTCAAGAAACCAAACCCGGGTCACAGAAATCAATATCGGGTCACAGAAACCAAAACCGGGTCACAGAAATCAAAGCCGGGTCACAGAAACCAAAGCTAGATTAACAAAAACCAAAGCCAGGCCACATAAACCAAAGCCGGGTCACAGAAACCAAAGCTGGATTAACAAAAACCAAAGCCAGGCCACATAAACCAAAGCCGGGTCACAGAAACCATAGCCGGGTCACAGAAAGCCGGGTCACTGAACCCAAAGCCGGGTCACATAAACCAAAGCCGGGTCACAGAAACCAAAGCCGGGTCACAGGAACCAAAAACGTTCCCATAAATCAAAGCAGGGTCACAGAAACCAAAGGCGGGTCACGGAAACCAACGCCGAGTCACAAAAAGGAATGCCGGGTCACAGAAACCAAAGCCGGGTCACATAAACCAAAGCCGGTTCACAGAAACCAAAGCCGGGTCACAGACACCAAAGCCGGATCACAGAAACGAAAGCCGGGTCATAGAAACCAAAGACGGTCACAAAAACCAAAGCCGGGTCAAAGAAACCAAAGCTGGGTAAACCAAAGCCGGTGCACAGAAACCAAAGCTGGGCCAAAGAAACCAAAGCTGGGTCAGATGAACCAAAGCGGGGTCACAGAAACCAAAGCCGGGTCACAAAAACCAAAGCCGGGTCACAGAAACCAAAGCCGGGTCAGAGAAACCAAAGCCGGATAACAGAAACCAAAGCCAGGTCACAAAAACCAAAGCCGGGTCACAAAATCAAAGCCCGGTCACAAAAACAATTCCGGGTCACAAAAACCAAAGCCAGGTCACAGAAACCAAAGCCGGGTCACAGAAACCAAAGCCGGGTCACAAAAACCAAAGCCGGGTCACAAAATCAAAGCCCGGTCACAAAAACAATTCCGGGTCACAAAAACCAAAGCCAGGTCACAGAAACCAAAGCCGGGTCACAGAAACCAAAGCCGGGTCACAGTCACCAAAGCCGGGTCACGCAAACCAAAGCCCGGTCACAGAAACCAAAGCCGGGACAAAGAAACCTAAGCCGGTCAGAGAAACCAACGCCGGGTCACAAAAACCAAAGCCGACTCACATAAAAAGAAAGCCGGGTCACATAAAGCAAACCCGGGTCACACAAACCAAAGTCGGGTCACAGAAACCAAAGTCAAGTCATAGAAACCAAAGTCGGGTCACAGAAACCAAAGCCGGGTCACAAAAACCAAATCCGGGTCACAGAAACCAAAGCCGGGTCACAGAAACCAAAGCCGGATCACAAAAACCAAAGCCGGGTGACAGCAGCCAAAGCCAGGTCACAAAACCAAAGCCTGGTCACAAAAACCAAAGCCAGGTCACATAAACCAAAGCGGGGTCACAGAAACCAAAGCTGGGTCACAGAAACCAAAGCCGGCTCACAGAAACAAAAGCCAAGTCAAACAAACCAAAGCCGGGTCACAAAAACCAAAGCCGGGTCACATAAACCAGAGCCGGGTCACAGAAACCAAAGCCAGGTCACACAAACCAAAGCCGGGTCACAAAAACTATAGCCGGGTTAGAGAAACCAAAGCCGGGTCATAGAAACCAATTCCGGGTCACACAAACCAAAGCCGGGTCACAGAAACCAAAGCCGGGTCACAGAAACCAAAGCCGGGACACAGAAACCAAAGCCGGGTCACACAAACCAAAGCCGGGTCACAGAAACCAAAGCCGGGTCACAGAAACCAAAGCCGGGACACAGAAACCAAAGCCGGGTCACAGCAACTAAAGTCTGGTTACAAAAACCAATGCCGGGTTACAGAAACCAAAGCTAGGTCACAGAAACCAATGCCAGGTCACAGAAACCAAAGCCGGCTCACAGAAACCAAAGCCGGGTCACATAAACCAAACCCGGGTCACATAAACCAAAACCGGGTCACAGAATTCAAAGCCGGGTCACAAAAACCAAAGCCGGGTCACAAAAACCAAAGCCGGGTCACAGAAACCAAAGCCGGGTCACAGAAACCAAAGCTGGGTCACAGAAACCAAAGCCGGGTCACAGAAACCAAAGCCGGGTCACAGAAACCAAAGCCGGGTCACAGA
>SZWC01010771.1:63526-82623 GCA_023375785.1 Penium margaritaceum | reverse complement strand
TGCGCCTTAGTTGCGCCCTAGTTGCGCCCTAGTTGTGCCCTAGTTGTGCCCTAGTTGCGCCTAAGTTGCGCCCTAGTTGCGCCCTAGTTGCGCCCTAGTTGCCCCCAGTTGCGCCCTTATTGCACCCTAGTTGCGCCCTAGTTGCGCCTAAGTTGCACCCTAGTTGCACCCTAGTTGCATCCTAGTTGCGCCCAAATTGCGCCCTAGTCGCGCTCTAGTCGCGCCATAGTCGCGCCATAGTTGCGCCCTAGTTGCGCCCTAGTTGAGCCCTAGTTGCACCCTACTTGCGCCCTTATTCCACCCTACTTGCACCCTACTGACACCCTACTTGTGCCCTAGTTGTGCCTTAGTTGGGCGCCAGCTACGCCATAGTTGTGCCCTAGTTACGCGCTAGTTGCGTCCTACTTGTGCCCTACTTGGGCGCTATTTGCACCTTAGTAGCGCCTTAGTTGCGCCTAACTTGCATACTAGTTGCACCCTAGTTGCGCCCTAGTTGCGCCCTAGTTGCGCCCTACTTGCGCTCTAGCTGCGCCCTAGTTGCACCAGACTTGCACCCTAGTTGCGCCCTAGTTGCGCCCTAGGTGCGCTCTAGTTGCGCCCTACTTGCGCCCTAGTTGCGCCTTAGTTGTGCCCTAGTTGCGCCCAATGTGCACACTAGTTGCATCCTAGTTGCGCCCTAGTTGCGCCCTCGTTGCGTCCTAGTTGTGCCCTAATTGCGCCCTACTTGCGCCCATCTTGCGCCGTAGTTGCACCCTAGTTGCACCATAGTTGCACCCTAGTTGTGACCTAGTTGCGCCTTGAGTGCACGCCCTAGTTGCGCACAAGTTGCACCCTACTTGCGCCCTGCTTGCATCCTAGTTGCTCCCTAGTTGCACCTCAGTTGGCATTGTCCAGGGATTGTGAGGCATTGCCCAGTTATTGCCAGGTGTTGCCAGGCATTGCCAGGCATTGCCAGGTATTGCCCAGGCATTGCCATGCATTGCCCAAGCATTACCAGTCATTGCCGAGCATTGCCCAAGCATTGCCAGGCATTACCCAGGCATTGCCGGGCATCGCCCAGGCATTGCCAGACACTGTCAAGGCATTGCGAGGCATTGCCCAGGCATTTCCCAGGCATTGCTCTGCATTGCCAGGCATTGCTAGGCATTGCTAGGCATTGCCAAGCATTGCCTAGGCATTGCCAGGCATTACTCGGGCATTCCCAGGCATTGCCTAGGCATTGGCAGGCATTGCCTTAACATTGCCAGGCATGCCTAGCATTGTCCAGATATTGCCAGGCATCGCCAGGCATTTCCAGGCATTGCCAAGGTATTGCCAGGCATTGCCCAAGCATTGCCAGGCAATGTCCAAGCATTGCCAAGCATTCCCAGCCATTGCCAGGCACTGCCAGGCATTGCCAGGCATTGCCCAGGTATTGCTAGGCATTGCCAGGCATTACCCAGGCATTGCTAGGCATTGCTTGGCATTGTCTTGCATTGCCACGCAATGCGAGGCATTGTCTAGGCATTTCCCAGCATTGCCCAGGTATTTTCAGGCATTGTAAGGCATTGCCAAGACATTGCGAGGCATTTCCCAGGCATTGCCAGGCATTGCCTGGCATTGCCCACGCATTTCCCATGCATTTCCAGGCATTGCCAGGCGTTGCCAGGTATTGCCAGGTATTGCCCAAGCATTGCCGTGCATTGCCCAAGCATTGCCAGGCATTACTCAGGCATTGCCAGGCATTACCCAATCATTGTTAGGCATTGCCTAGGCATTGCCATGCATTGCCAGGCATTGCCATGCATTGCCAGGTATTGCCAGGCATAACCAGGCATTGCCCAGGCATTGCCTGGGATTGCCACGCATTGCCCAGTGTCAGAAATGATGTCTCTGTCAAGGCAGAATACCAATGGGTTAATGTCCAGGAGTTTCTGGCTCCTCCTCTCTCTCGGAAATTCCCAGGACTCTCAATAACGGTTCAAGCCTTGGCATGAACCACCTCTGTCCCATCACACATGAACCGTTGACGGAGAGAACCGACCAACGGCATGATACCGAGAAATCCCCTAATAAGCGGCTCGACCGCACGCACGTCCGGCTAGTGCACAAGAAGCCGTTGCTCTCCCTCTTGTCTTGTTCCATCCCTTATAAGGAGGATGTTCATTCCCTCCTAGCTTAACCAGAACAGTTCTGCACATCCTGTTCCCTTTGGTTCCGCGGCTTCAACGCTGTGTCCTCGCTCTGCTTGCCTCTCACATCCAGTCCCTCCGTCCACCACTCCGAGCTCTCCCTTTGTTTCGTCACTCGTGACCTTTCGCTCACTCCTCGTGCATCACTCGCTTCGTCCCTATACTCTCTCACTGCCCTCAGTCTACCTTGGAGCTTGAGTGTCTGGCACCCTCACCGATGTGGAACTAACTCCTTGAGCCTGCTCTCACCGCTCTGCTCTTGTCACCTCCCTACGTCACTTCTCCCTAGTCTCGTGCTTCTGCATGCTTCTGCTCCTGTCGTCCTCGCTCACTGCATTCTTCTGACATGGTACCAGAGCATCAAGCAACATCACCTGGTGCCCCGTGACTACGTCATCACTTTGCCGCCATCTTCCCTCTATCGCTTCCACCTGCAGTCTTCTGCCGCCGCTACCGTCGCCTCACGCCTCGCTGCTTCACCAGTAACTGACATCAGCAGCTATGCCTGACGAGTTCTCCGCGCTGAAAAAACGTCTTGTCATCCCAAGAAGGCCCTGCACCCATTTCCGCGCCCGTGGCTAACAACTGGTGACGTGTAACCCACATCAGCCGCAAACAACTCTCGAGCCGCCGCCTGCTGTCAACTACCAGGAAGCTTCCTCCCATTTGCTATCCACTGCCACTCCATCTGCCGCTGACTTCACAAACGTTTCCTTCTCTCACATCCTGCCTCATCAGCCTCATCTACTCCTTCCTCGCTGTCATCCTCCGTCAGTCTGCGTTCATCATCTCGAGCCGCCCTCTCACATCGCTTCCTTGCCTCGTCAGCAGCTGCAGCCAAAACTCTCGCTGTCAGGATATCGGACACCACCAGTCTTCCTGCTCCCACTTCCGAGCCAACTGGGGAACAAGCCGTCACTCTCTTGACATCAGCGGTCTAGTGCCTCTGCCCGCTGCCTGACTCCCTCTGCCGCAACCAACGTATTCCAGTTGACAGGATATCGGACACCACCAATCTTCCAGCTCCAATTTTCGAGTCAACTGGGATCAAGCCGTCACTCTCTTGAACGCAAGAATAAGTTGTTGTGTCGCTCTGCCTCCCTGTCGCGCCGCGTCTCACATTGGCTCCCTCCGCTCGCATCGCTCCCTTTCTCTCTTCTCTTTCATCGTCATCAGCCTTCGGTCTTCATCTTCATCCGCCTCCATCATCGCTCCGCCTCCTCACCTCGTCCTTCCTCGCCATCAGCATCCTCCGCGTCGCCCTCGTATCCAGGATCTTCACCAGCATCATTCCGTCGTGCACGTGGTTTCGCCCCTGTGCCCACTCATAAATCAATCGCTTCCTCCGTTTCCGCAATCACTTCCAGCTTGGCATAAGGATCCGCCCGGTCGCATCGCCTTTTCCGCGACGACCTGCGCCCACACCAAAACTTCCTTCAGCGTACGCAGTTCGCCCCTTCGCCCACTCAGCCATCATCATCAGCCTCCGTTTCATCATCAGCAATCATCAGCATCTGTGATCGGCACAAGGATCTGCACGAGCTAGCTGCCCGTTTCCGTAGTAGCCTGCACCCAAAGCGGGCAGCAGATTTCTCGCGGCGCGTTGGATTCTACCTCCCCCTTTCTGTATTCTACTCCCCTATTTCAATTACGCACGTGGTTTCGCCCCTGCGCCCACTCATCAATCAATCGCTTCCTCCGCTTCCGCATCGTTTTCAGCTCGGTACATGGATCCACCCCGCCGCATCGCCCGTTGCGCGACGACCTGCGCCCACGCCGAAACTCCCGCAGCGCACGAGGTTCCGCCCCTGCGCTCACTCCCATTTCATCAGCTTCCTCCACACACGCAGCGCCACCCCTGTGCTCACATCTCCATCTGACTCCCGTTGACGTCATCATCTATCATCACCTCGTTCTCTTCCTCTCGTCTACATCCCTATCATGGACAAGTTGGCCACTGCGTGGGCTGAACTTCCTGTTCTTGGCCCCAAGGCTAGCAACATCCTTAGTTGGTCGGAGAGCGTCATTGCCAATGCACAAGGCATCTACATCAATGATTATGAGGTGGCAGGCATGTTGCTTGGGAAATATGACCACCTCCACAGCGGCCGGCATCAGCCCAAGGAATACCATGCCACCTTCACTGCCATCTGGAATCTACTCCGAACGCGCCTTGGCAGCATCTACCTTCGCATCGAACAACCAACTGACATTGCAGCTCAACGATGGTACTCCTTGCTGCAGTATGTATGGATGAGACGCTCCTGCCATCTCCAGATCTGTTATGTGGAAATTTTCCCCACTCTGCCAGACATCCCCAAGCTCTTCTTCCTTCCAGAGGACGACGAGGGTGACGTCGCAGCGACCAACGTCAACGAGTGGCAACAGATCTTCTTCAAGAAGATGAAACCCTATTACCTCTTCCATTTTTCCATTGTGCGATGTCTTCTGAAGAGACCAACCTGGTACAGTCCCAATGAGCACGACTTCCCCGAAGAATTTCAAGCTCAGCTTGAACTGTTCAACACCGAACTCAGATGCGGGCTTCACACACTTGTTGATCATACACTGTACTTTCTCCTGGAAAAGCTCGGTGGAATGGGTTTTGTGGAGGGACGGTCACGTGCAACTGGTATAACTGGAGAGATATCTGCCTTGACCAGTAACGGTTCAAGCCTCGGCATGAACCACCTCGGTCCCATCAGACACGAACCGTTGACGGAGAGAACCGACCAACGGCACGATACCGAGAAATCCCCTAATAAGCGGCTCGACCGCATGCACGTCCGGCTAGTGCACAAGAAGCCGTTGCTCTCCCTCTTGTCTTGTTCCATCCCTTATAAGGAGGATGTTCAGTCCCTCCTAGCTTAACCAGAACAGTTATGCACATCCTGCTCCCTTTGGTTCCGCGGCTTCACCGCCATATCCTCGCTCTGCTTGCCTCTCGCATCCAGTCCCTCCGTCCACTCCCAGCTCTCCCTTCGCTTCGTCACTCGTGACCTTTCTCTCACTCCTCGTGCATCACTCGCTTCGTCCTTGTACTCTCTTACTACCCCATGTCTACCTTGGAGCTTGAGTGTCTGGCACCCTCGCTGCTCTGGAACTAACTCCTTGAGCCTGCTCTCACCGCTCTGCTCTTTTCACCTCCCTACGTCACTTCTCCCTAGTCTCGTGCTTCTGCCTGCTTCTGCTCCTGTCGTCCTCGCTCAGTGCATTCTTCTGATACCCAGGCATTGCCATGCATTGCCAGGCATTGCATAGGCATTGCCAGGCATTGCCACGCATTGCTAGGCATTGCCCAAGCATTGCCAGACATTGCCCGGGCATTACTGGGCATTGCCCAGGCATTGCCCAGGCATTGTCCAGGCATTGCCAGGCATTGCCAAGCATTGCCCAGACATTGCCAGGCATTGTCCACGCATTGCTAGGCATCGTCCATGCATTGCCAGGCTTTGCGAGGCATCACTGGGCATTGTCAGGCATTGCCTGGGCATTGCCAAGTATTGCCAGGCATTGCCAGGCATTGCCAAGGCATTGCCAGCAATTACCCAAGCATTTCTAGGCATTTCCCAGGCATTTCCAGGCTTTTCCAGTCATTGTGAGGCATTGCCAGGCATTACTAGGCATTGCCCAGGCATTGCCAGGTATTGCCTTGGCATTACCAGGCATTGCCCGGGCACTACCCAGGCATTGCCAGACATTACCAAGCATTTATAGGCCTTGCCCGGGCATTGCCAGGCATTGTCCAGGCATTGCCCAGGCACTACCAGGCATTTCCAGGCATTGCCCAGGCATTGCTTGGCATTGCCAAGGCATTGCTAGGCTTTGCCAGGCCTTGCCAGGTATTACCAGGCATTGCCTAGGCATTACCGCGCATTGTCCAGGCATTGCCAGGCATTGCCCAGGCATTACCCAAGCATTGCCAGGCAATGCCCGGGCATTGCCAAGCATTGTCGAGGCATGCCCAGGCATTGAGGGGTGTTGCTGGATATTACCAAGCATTGCCCATGCATTGTCAGGCATTGCCGGGCATTGCCCAGGCATTGCCGGGCATTGCCAGGCATTTTCCATGCATTATCAGGCATTGCCGAAGCATTGCCAGGCATTGCCCCGGCATTGCAAGCCTTTTCTTATCATTTCCAGGCATTGCTAGGTATTACTAGGCATTTCCCAAGCATTCCCACGCATTGCCCAGGCATTGCGCATGCATTGAAAAGCATTGCCAGGCATTGCCTAGGCATTGCCAGGCATTACCGGAGCATTGCCAGACATTGTCTAGGCATTGTCCAAGCATTTCCAGGCATTACTAGGCATTTCCAAGCATTGCCCAGGCATTGCCAAGCATTGCCTAGGCATTGCCAGACATTGCCTAGGCATTGCCAGGCTTTGCCAGGCATTACCAGGCATTTCTAGACATTACCCAGGCATTGCAAGGCATCGCCAGGCATTACCCAGGCATTTTCAGGCATTGCCAGGCAATGTAAGGCATTGCCCTGACATTGCCACGCATTGCGCAGGCATTGCCACGCATTGCCCAGGCATTGCCCAGGCGTTGCCAGGCATTGCCATGCATTGCTCGGCATTGCCATGCATTGCCTAAGCATTGCTAGGCATTGTCCAGGCATTGTCAGGCATTGCCGAGGCATTGCCAAGCATTGCCCGGCATTGCCAGGAATTATCCAGGCATTGCCAGGCATTGCCCGGGCATTGCGAGGCATGTCCTAGGCATTGTCACGCTTTGTTAGGCATTGCCAGGCATTACTAGGCATTGCCAGGCATTGCGAGGCATTGTCCAAGCATTGCCAGGCATTGCCAAGCATTGCCAGGCATTGCCAGACATTGCCCAGGCATTGCCAGGCATTGCTAGGCATTGCGAGGCATTGCCAGGCATTGATGAAGCGTTTCCAATGCATTACCAGGCATTGTCCAGGCATTGCCAAGCATTGCCGAGCATTGTCCTGGCATTGCCAAGCATTACCCAGGCATTGCGAGGCATTGTCCAGGCATTATCCTTGCATTGCCAGCCATTGCCAGCCATTGCCATGCATTGCCTAGGCATTGTTAGGCACTGCTTGGAATTGCCCAAGCATTGCCAGGCATTGCCAGGCATTGCCCAGGCATTGCCAGGCATTGCCCAGGCATTGCGTAGGTCTTTCCAAGCATTGCTAGGCATTGCCAGGCATTGTCAGGCATTGCCTAGACATTGTAAGCCATTGCACAGGCATTGCCAAGCATTGCTTAGGCATTACCAGGCATTGCTCAGGCTTTGCCAGGCATTGTCCAGGCATAGCCAGGCATTGTCCAGGCATTACCAGGCATTGTTAGGCATTGCCATGCATTACGCAGGTATTGCCAGGCATTGGCAGGCGTTGCCAGGCATTGCCAAGCATTGCTCGGGCATTGGGTGGCATTGCCAGGCATTGCATATGCATTACCAGGCATTGCCTTAGCATTGCCAGCCATGCCTATTATTGCCCAAGCATTGCCAAGCATCGCCCACGCATTACTAGGCATTGCTAGGCATTGCCAGGTACTGCCCAGGCATTGCCACGCATTGCACAGGCATTACCAGGCATTGCGAGGCATTGCCAGGCATTGCCCAGGTATTGCTAGGCATTGCCCAAGCATTACTAGGTATTGCCAGGCATTGCCCACGTCTTGCCAGGCATTGTCAGGCATTTCCCACGCATTGCCAAGCATTGCCTAGGCATTACCAGGCATTGCCAGGCATTCCCAGGCATTGTCCAGGCATTGCTAGGGATTACCAGGCATTGTCAGGCATTCCCATGCATTGCCTGGCACTGCCTATGCATTGACAGGCATTGTCAAGGAATCGACAGGCATTGCCGGGCATTGCCGGGCGCTGCCCGGTATTGCCAGGTATTGTCCAGGCATTGGCAGGCATTACCCAAGCATTTCCAAGCATTGGACAGGCATTATCAGGCATTGCCATGCATTGCCAAGGTGTTGCCAGGCATTGCTAGGTATTGCCAGGCATTCTCCGGGCATTGCCAGACATTTCCCAGGCATTGCCAAGTATTGCCAAGCATTATCGGGGCATTTCCAGGCATTGCCCAGGCATTGCCGGGCATTGCCCAAGTATTGCCCAGGCATTGCCAGGCTTTGCCAGGAATTACCAGGCTTTGCCATGCATTGGCAGGCATTACCCAGGCATTACCAGGCATTTTCAGGCATTGCCCATGCATTGCCAGGCATTAGCAAGCATTGCCAGGCATTGCCAGGCATTGTCCAGGCATTGCTCGGGCATTGCCGGGCATTGCCGAGCATTTCCAAGCATTACCCAGGCATTACCAGGCATGCCTGGGCAATGCTTGGCAATGCGTGGCAATGCCTGGCAATGTCTGGACAATGCCTGGCAATGCCTGGCAATGCTTGGCAATGCCTGGAAATGCCTGGCAATGCCTGGCAATGCTTGGCAATGCCTGGCAATGCCTGGACAATGCCTCGCAATGCTTGGCGATGCCTAATAATGACTGGCAATGCCTAACAATGCATGAAAATGCCTAAGTCATGCCTCGCAATGCCTGGGCAATGCCTAGCAATGCCTGGGTAATGCCTGGCAATGGCGGGCAATGCCTGGGCAATGCCTCACAATGCCTGGACAATGCCTAACAATGCTTAGGCAAAGCCTGGCAATGCCTGGGCAATGCATGGCAATGCCTGGCAATGCCTGGACAATGCCTGGCAATGATTGGGCAATGCATGGCAATGCCACGGCAATGCTTGGCATTGCCTGGCAATGCCTGAAAATGCCTACACAATGCCTGGCAATGCCTTGCAATGCCTGGGTAATGTCTGGAAATGCATGGTAATGCATGGCAAAGCCTGACAACGCCTAGGCAATGCCTGGCAATGCCTGGGCAATGCCTGGGCAATGCTTGGTAATGCCTGGCAATGCCTGGAAATACCTAGACAATACCTGGACAATGCATGGCAATGCCTCGGTAATGCCTGGCAATGCCTGGGCAATGCCTGGCAATGCTTTTCAATGCATGGGTAATGCCTGGGCAATGCCTGGCAATGCCTGGGCAATGCCTGGTAATGCCTAACAATGCCTGGCAATGATAAGCAAAGCCTTGCAATGCCTATGCAATGCCTGGCAATGCTTGGGCAATGCCTGACAATGCCTGGGCAATGCCTGGGAATGCCCGGAAATGCCTGGACAACGCCTTGCAATGTCAAGCAACGCCTCGCAATGCCTCGACATCCCTGGACAATGCCTGGGCAATGCCTAGCAATGCCTGGGTAATGCCTTGGCAATGCCTGGCAATGCCTGGAAAATTTGCGGTAATGCCTGGGCAATGCTTGGCAATAATGATAAATGCCTGGCAAAGCCTAGCAATGCCTGTGCAATGCCAAGCAATGCCTGGGCAATGCCTGGAAATGCCTGGTAATGCCCCGGCAATGCTTGGACAATGCCTGACAATGCCTGGGCAATGTATAGCAATGCTTAATAATGTCTGGCAATGCCTTGGGAGTGCCTGGGTAATGCCTCGCAATGCCAAGGCAATGCTTGGCAATGCCTGGGCAATGCCTAATAATGCCTAGCAATGCCTCGCAATGACTGGCAAACCCTCGCAATGCCTAGGCAATGCCTAGAAATACTTGGGTAATTGCTGGCAATGCCTTGGCAATGCCTAGCAATGCCTCGCAATACTTGTCAATGCCTAGGTAATGCCTGACAATGCCCGGTAATGCTTGGCAAAGCATGGCAATGCCTGGACAATGCCTAGCAATGCGTGGACAATGCCTGGCAATGCCTGGGCAATGCTTGGGAATGCCTGGCAATGCCTGGGGAATGCCTTGCAATGCCTGGGCAATACTCGGTAATGCCCGAGCAATGTCTGGCAATGCCTGGGCAATGCCTAGCAATACGTGGCAAGGCCTGGCAATGCCCAGGCAATGCATGGCAATGCTTGGCAATGCATGGCAATGCCTGGGCAATGCGTGGCAATGCCTAACAATGCCTGGCAATGCATGGGCAATGCCTGGCAATGCCTGGCAATACGTGGCAATGCATGGTAATGCCTAGGCAATGCATGATAATGCATGGGTAATGCCTTGAAATGCCTGAGTAATGCCTGGCAATGCTTGGGCAATGCGTGGTAATGCTTGGGCGATACCTGGCAATGCTAGGCAATGCCTGGCAACGCCTGGCAATGCCTGGCAATGCCTGGGCAAGGCCAGGAAATACCTGGCAATGCCCTGACAATGCCTGGCAATGCGTGGGCAATGCCTTACAATGCCTGACAATACCAGGGCAATGCTGGGAAATACCTGGGCAATGTGTGGCAATGCGTGGCAATGCCTGACAATGCCTGGCAATGCCTAGCAATGCCTGGGCAATGCCTGGCAATGCGTGGCAATGCCTAGCAATGCCTGGGCAATGCCTGGCAGTGCCTAAGCAATGCCTGGCAATGGCTGGGAATGCTTGGTAATGCTTGGACAATGTCTGGCAATGCTTGGGGAATGCCTAGCAATACCTGGGCAATGCATGGAAATGCCTTGCGATGCCTGGCAATATCTAGGCAATGCTAGGCATACCTGGCAATGCCTGGTAATGCCCGAGAAATGTCTGGCAATGCCTGGGCAATGCTTGGCAATGCCTGGCAATGCCTGGCAATGCTAAGCAATGCCTGGGCAATGCCTGGGCAAGGCCTGGGCAATGCCTAAACAATGTCTGGCAATGCCTGGGCAATGCACAACAATGCCTGGGCAATGCCTGGCAATGCCTTGGCAATGCTCGGCAATGCCTGGGCAATGCCTGGAAATGCTTGGGTAATGCCAAGCAACGCCTGGGAAATACCTGGCAATCCGTGGCAACGCCTGGAAATGCCTGGGCAATGCCTGGCAATGCCCGGATAATTCCAGGAAATGCTTGGGCAATGCTGGCAATGCCTGGGCAATACTTGGCAATGCCTGGCAACGCATGGCAATGCTCACAATGCGTGGCAAAGCCTGGGCAATGCCTGGGAATGCATGGCAATGCCTGACAATGCCCGGCAATGCCTGGCAACGCCAGGCAATGCTTGGCAAATGCCTGGCAATGCCTGACAATGCCTGGGCAATGCCTGGCAATGTGTGGGCAATGCCTTACAATGCCTGGCAATGCACGGGCAATTCCAGGAAATGCCTGGGCAATGCCTGGTAATGCCTGGCAACGCTTGGCAATGCCTAGCAATGCCTGGGCGATGCCTTGCAATGCCTGGCAATGCCTGACAATGCCCGAGCAATACCTGGCAATGCCAGGCAATGCCTGGGCAATGCCTGGCAATGCCTGGGCAATGCCTAGCAATGCCCGGGCAATGCTCGGAAATGCCTGGGAAATGCCTGGTAATGCTTGGGCAATGCCTGACAATGCCTGGGCAATACCTGGCAATGTTTGGCAAGGCCTGGCAACACCTGGCAATGCCTGGCAATGCCCGAGCAATGGCAAGCAATGCTTGGGCAATGCATGGCAAAGCCTGGGCAATACTTGGCAATGTCTGGCAATGCTTGGAAACGCCAGGCAATGCTGACAATGCCTGGCAATGCCTGGGCAATGCCTGGCAATGCCTGTGCAATGCCTGACAATGCCTGGCAATGCCTGGCAATGCCTGGCAATGCTTGGCGATGCCTGGCAATGCCTGACAACGCCTAGGTAATGCCTGGCAATGCGTTGGCAATGCCTTACAATGCCTGGTAATGCCTAGGAAATGCCTACAAATTGGTGGGCAACGCCTGGCAATTCCTGGCAACGCTTGGCAATGCCAGGCAATGCCCGGGCAATGCCTGGCAATGCCTGGCAATGCCTGGCAATGCCGGGGCAGTGCCTGGCAATGGCTAGCAATGCTTGGCAATGCCTTGGCAATGCCTGGCAATGCTTGGGCAATGACTGGCAATGCCTGGTCAATGCCTAGCAACGCTTGGCAATGCCTTGCAATGCCTGGGCAATGCCTAGCAATGCTTGGCAATGCCTGGCAATGCCTGGGCAATGCCTGGCAATGCCTAGGAAGTGCCTGGAAATGGCTTGCAATGATTGGCAATGCCTGGGCAAAGCCTGGCAATGCTTGGGCAATGCCTGGCAATACTTGGGCAATGCCTGCCAATGCCTGGCAATGCCTGGCAATACCTGAGTAATGCATGGCAATGCCTATAAATGCCTGGGCTATGCTAGGCAATGCTTGGCAATGCCTGGACAATGTCTGGGAATGTCTGGGCAATGCCAGGCAATGCCCGGCAAGGCCTGGGCAATGCTTGGCAATGCCTGGGCAATGCTTGGCAATGCCTGGGCAATGCGTGACAATGCTTGGGCAATGTCTAGCAATGCCTGGGCAATACCTGGCAATGCCTCGCAATGCCTAGAAACGCCTGGCAATGCCTGGCAATGCCTAAGCAATGTCTGGAAATGCATGGCCAATGCCTAGCAATGCTTGGCAATACCTGACAAAGCATGGCAATGCTTGGCAATGCCTGGGCAATGCATGGCAATGCATGGCAATGCCAGGGCAATGCCTGGCAATTCCTGGGCAGTGCCTGGCAATGGCTGGCAATGCTTGGCAATGCCTGGGCAATGTCTGGCAATACTTGGGCAATGCCTGGCATACCTCGGCAATCCCTGGCAATGCCTGGCAATACCTGGGCAATGGTAGGCATGTCTGGCAATGCTAAGGCAATGCCTGGCATTGCTTAGGCAATGCCTGAAAATGCCCGATCAATGCCTGGAAATGCCTGGACAGTGCCTTGCAATACCTGGGCAACGCTTGGCAATGCCTGGCAATGCCAGGGCAATGCATGGAAATGCCTAGGCAATGCCTGGAAATGCTTGGATAATGCGTGGCAATGCTTGGGCAATGCCTGGCAATGCCTGGGCAATGCCTGGCAATGCCTAGATAATGTCTGGCAATGTCTGTGCAATGCCTGGAAATGCTTGGGCAATGCGTGGCAATGCCTGGACAATACCTGGCAATGCCTGGCAATACCTGGCAATGCCTGGCAAGTAGGGCGCATCTAGGATGCAACCAGGGCAAAAGTAGGGCACAAGTAAGACGCAAGTCGGGTGCAACTAGGGCGCAACTATGACGCAACAAGGGTGCAAGTAGGGCGCAACTAGGGCGCAACTGGGGTGCAACTAGGGCGCAAGTAGGGAGAAAGTAGGGCGCAATTGGGGCACAACAAGGATGAAACTAGGGTGCAACTAGAGCGTAGCTACTGCCTAATTGGGGCACAACTTGGACGTAACTAGGGCGCAAGTCCGGTGCCACTAGGGTGTAAGTAGGGCACAAGTAGGGCGCAAGTAGGGCACAAGTAGGGCGCAAGTAGGGCACAAGTAGGGCACAAGTAGGGCGGAAGTAGGGCGCAACCCGGGTGCAACTTAGGCGCAACTAGGACGTAGCTAGTGCCCAATTGAGGCACAACTAGGGCGCAACCAGGGCGCAAGTAGGGCGCAAATAGGGCGCAACTAGGGTGCAACTATGGCGAAAGTAGGGTGCAAATGGGGTGCAACTAGGGCGCAATTAGTGCGCAACTAGAGCGCAAGTAGGGCGCAAGAATAACGCAAGTAGGACGCAAGTAGAGCGTATGTAGGGTGCAAGTCTATGTTGCTCTCAACTCTCGACCCTGCGTGCTGGGTCGAGGGTCGGCGTGTCGACTTCGACCTGGTGTCGAGGTCCGCCGACGCATCCCCCCGCCAATACTTAGCAACTTTTTCTGACGCGCTTTCTTCTGCAGTGGACTTCAAAACCCCTTTTTTTATTGCTGTTCCTGAGGCCCTGCGAAATGCAAACCGTTCACCAGCAAACATGGTCTGTCATCCCCTCCCTTTTTTCCTTTCTTCTGTCAACCGCTAAATGGTGGACGCTTGACGGTAGAGGATGGACGGAAGAGGATGGACGGTATATGATGGACGATAGAGGCTGGACTGCTGACCTTGGATAGTAGACACGCTAGACGCTGGACAATAGACGCGCTAGACGCTGGACAGTAGACTCGCTAGACGCTAGACAGCAGACGCCCTAGACGCTGAACAGTGGAAACGACGACGATGGACAGTAGGCGCAGTGACGGTGGACGAAAAACGTTGGACAAAAGGTGCTGAACACCAGCGGCAATATTTTATCTGTCACATGTGGCGGCATGGAGCCTGTTGTGACCTATCCTTTTTTTGGGGGGTTGGGGACTGGCACCGAAGCAAGATAGGCTATGGACCTGGGAAAAAGAGCAATCAACAGATTAAAGACTGTGATGCTGTAAGTTACCTGAGGAGTGGATGTAAACGAAATCTGTGGGTGGATTTGACTCAAGAACATGAAACGTTACATGAATGCCAGGTTTCGGGTCAACTAGGACGCAACTAGGGCGCAAGTAGGGCACAACTAGGACACAACTAGGGCACAAGTAGGGTACAACTAGGGCGCAGCTCCTGCCCAACTGAGGCGCAACTAGGGCGCAAGTAGGGTGCAAGTAGGGGCAAGTAGGGTGCAACTAGTGCGCAACTAGGGTGCAACTAGGGCGGAACTAGGGCGCAAATAGGTTGCAACTAGGGCGCAACTAGGGTGCAAGTAGGGCGCAACTAGGGTGCAACTAGGGCACAAGTAGGGCGCAAGTAAGACGCAACTAGGGTGCAACTAGGCCACAAATAGGGCGTAGATAGTACCCAACTGAGGCGCAACGAGGGCGTAAGTAGGGTGCCAGTAGGGCGTAAGTAGGGTGCAATGAGGGCGCAAGAAGGGCGCAACTAGGACGCAACTAGGACGCAACTAGGACGCAACTAGGACGCAAGTAGGGCACAACTAGGGCGCAACTAGGATGCAAGTAGGGCGCAAGTAGGGCACAACTAGGGCACAAAGAAGGCGCAACTTGGACACCACTAGGGCGCAAGTAGGCCGCAACTAGGGTGCAACTAGGGTGCAACTAGGGCACAACTAGGGCGCAACTAGGACGCAACTAGGGCGCAACTAGGTCGCAACTCATATATGCCCAATGCTAGCTCTTTCGTGCACTGATTTTCTAGTGCACTATACTAGTGCGCTTACATCAAGAGCACACACCACAAAATGAGTGTATCTTAAGAGTGCACTCTTGCACACCTGTCTCCTTTCCCTCTTCTTATTTGCCTTCCCCTCATACTCTCGTCATTTTTTTATCACCCCTCTTACCTCTCTATAGCTATCTCTTGATGTGTCTACTCTCTCTCTCTCTCTCTCTCTCTCTCTCTCTCCTCTCTCTCTCTCTCGATCGCTCTTTTTCTCTCTCTCCATCTATCTATCTCTCTCTCTCTCTCTCTCTCTCTCTCCCTCTCTCTCTATCCCTCCCTCTCTCGCTCTCTCTCTCTCTCAATTCAAATTCAGATTTATAAATAACTTTAACAGTTGAAACACAATTTTGTGTCTTTTCAGGGCTTTTCCCCGCTTTTATCGAGAAACATTTTATACTAGAATGAACCAAAGCTTCTTTGGGATTTATATCTGTTCCCATGTCTTTGTTTTGTCCTTCTCAGACTTATCGGTACATTTTACATCGAGCCGACCTGGTTCAAGACTTAACTTGCGCTCGCACATCTATTGACGGTCGCCAAAGATGACGACCGGCCATTCATATGTGGAAAGTTGTCGAGACGAGATTTTATCCGCCGGCAGTTGGTACTGGAGTAGACATAGTTCCGTCTAGACCCCCCTAGTGCGAGGCCTAGTGCATGCGCGCGAGTACGCTCGATTTGCCTGAAAACGTGCACTTGTCGTACACTGAGTGCGCAATTCTGAGCATCTGATTGTTTTTTAGGTTTGCGACGCCTGGCTCGGCAGAAGTCAATAGGTTTGAATGGAAAAATTTAGCGATAACGTTAAGCCGACACTTACTTTTCATAGGAGTCGACCAGAATCTACTGTCCCCTCTAAGTCGTTGATGAGGCAACCGTTCCTCAGCATGAAGGCCGGTGTCATCCCTGACGAATCGACGTTTTCATAATCAACCTCGATGACCTCGATCGCTTCGATTCCGAATAGAGGTCTCGACGATTGCATTGAGCGATGAGAGAGACCTTTTTTGGATGTTGGCACGAGGCATTTATCTCCAGCGAGCCATTTTCCATTGTCTACTATTGACGACTGATACATACAAGCAGTGGGCCTGTGGCAGACCATTTTGGACGGTAGCCAGATATTTGCCACCCTCGTCTTCTCTCTGTAGCTTCACTTCTTCGTTGAAATGTGCAATTATTTGAACTTCGAGATAAGGGATCGTAGACTTACGATTGCTGAGAAACTTAGTCCGGTGTCGTCAAAATATGTTCGTGCTGACTTTTTTTTTCAAATAGGTGCACTCACATACTTCCCGGTAATTATCGCGCATTTGAATCGTGCTATCACGGAACAAGTAAAGATAGCAGAACAACATCCAGCATAAGTTGTTTGTCTTTCACAAACGGGACCTATGCAGACTATATGCTGGTGGCCTGTCGACATCTGTATCTTCCTGTTTTCTTAGCATCGTTCTCCACTTCTTTTCTCCTGAAGAGTCGAATGCTCCGTTTTATATACATCGGCATGTTCATCTTGGTCGGACGTCTACTATTTCCAGTTTCTGATATGCTATCCTATCGAATTCAGTTGTGTCCTTTAGTCGCATGCTCATACCAAATTCCTCCCATGAGTAGGAACATCTGACGTCACCATTGTCGAATTGTCAAATGACCGCTTATCCATTTGTTTCTCTCGTGAAGTCTTTGACCTGCTGGAATGCGTTCGACGTGTCTGCAAAGTGAGACAAAACACGTCCGCTAGTTTCAGATTCTGGATCGCACGGCAGTAGCGGCTTTGCAATTCATCGATTGCAAACACATCAGCACCAGAAAAAAAAAGGATTAATCCTCTTTGCTTTGGTTCGTCACCGTTAATGCAGAATCGTTTAGTAGCAAACATGATCTTGGCGAGCGATAGCTTCGAGACGCGGCCATACACTCAGTGCATGATAAGTGCACTTCACCACTCATTTCGAGTGCACTGGCCACTCGCACTGCCCTCGTACACTTGGGAGTTTCCTTAGACCTTGTTGTGAGGGCTGAAGCGAGAAACGGAGCGAGATGCCTCGGAGCAGCTCAATAGCAGCTTTGAAAACTCAAAGCAACCGGTCGTCGTCGTCTAGACGACCGTCATGCGCAACGGCTTTGCAATCTTCTATGGAACAAGCGGACGAACCAGATAGCGCGATCGTGAAATCGAGTTCGTGGCGCCAAAAGGACAATCAATGCAGCAATGATACGGAAAGATGATATAGGCATTTCGAGGTCCATAACATAATTCTAACTGTAGACAACAGTATAATCCTTAACAAATGGTGAATGTTTTTCAAGTTTTTAATTCTGCATATGGAATATGTATTTATACTCCATACACTCAAAATGGTTGTGAAACGCAATAAATATACGTTATATTCTAAGAAACATGAAAGTAAAATTCCACCCAAAACGTTTATTAGAAATAGGAAACTAGAAGACAATAGCCAGTATAATTGATCCTTCCATGTATGACATATGGGACGAATTAGCGCACTGAGTGTGTTCTTTGTGTACTCTTAGGTCGTGACGGATCGCACTCGCCACATACACGAGCCCCACGCACCGAGGCCCTTCCTCATAAGAGAATTATCTGGCCACAAAGGACAAAAAGAAAGATGTGATGGAACATGCAAGATAAAAAAGCGCACTGAGTGCGCTCTTAGTGTAGTTTTGTGTGGTGACTAAGCGCACTCGTCACATACACCAGTCCCATGCACTGAGGGCCTTCCTAAGAAGAGAATTGTGGGGCCACATAAGACAAACTCCAGGTATGGTAGGACACATGAGACAAATGCACACACTTAGTGCGTTCCTAGTGTAGTTTTGTATGGTGACTTAGCGCACTCGCCACATACACTAGCCCCAGGCACTGGGGTCATTCCTAAGAGGGGAATTGTTTTGCAATGTAGGACAAATTACACTCCTCCCACACACCATCGAAGGAGTGAAGGGAATGGTGCAAAGTTATCACTTTGGAGAGAGTACACTCAAGGAATACACTAATAGACCAGTGTATGAAGTGACCACGATTAACCATACCTCCCGCAACTAGGGCGCAACTAGGACGCAACTAGGGCGCAACTAGGGTGCAACTAGGGCGCAACTAGGGCGCAACTAGGTCGCAACTAGGGCACAACTAGGGCGCAACTAGGGCAAAACTAGGGTGCAATGAGTGGGCAACGAGGACGCAACAAGGGCGCAACGAGGGCGCAACTAGTGTGTAACTAGGGTGCAACTAGGCCGCAACTGGGGCGAAACCAGGGCGCAACTAGGGTGCAACTAGTTTGCAAGTTGGGCGCAACTAGGGCGCAACTTAGGCGCAACTTGGGCGCAAGTAGGGTGCAACTAGAGCGCAAGTAGAGCGCAACTAGGGCGCAACTAGGACGCAAGTAGGGAGCAACCAGGGCGCAAATATAGCGCAACTAGGGCACAACTAGGGTGCAACTAGGCGCAACTAGGGTGCAACTAGTGCGCAAGTTCGGCGCAAACATGGCGCAACTAAGGCGCAACTAGCGCGTAACTAGGGCGCAAGTAGGATGCAACTAGGACGCAACTAGGGCACAATTAGGGCGTAACTAGTGCCCAACTAAGGCACAACTAGGGTGCAAGTAGGGTGCCACTAGGGCGCAAGAAGGGTGCAATAAGGGCGCAAGTAGGGTGCAACTAGGGCGCAACTAGGGCGCAACTAGTGCGCAACTAGGGCGCGACTAGGGCGCAACTAGGGCGCAACTAGGGCGCAAGTAGGGCGTAACTAGGGCGGAACTAGGGGGCAACAAGGGAGCAACTAGGGCGCAACTAGGGCACATTTAGGGCGCAACTTGGGCGCAACTAGGGCGCAACTAGGGCGCAACTAGGGCGCAACTAGGGCGCAA
>SZWC01010771.1:29571-39586 GCA_023375785.1 Penium margaritaceum | reverse complement strand
AACTAGGGCGCAACTAGGGCGCAACTAGGGCGCAACTAGGGCGCAACTAGGGTGCAACTAGGGCTAAACTAAGGTGCAACTAGGGCGCGACTAGAGCGCAACTAGGGCGCAACTTGGGCGCAACTAGGGCGCAACTAGGGCGCAACTGTGGCGCAACTACGGCGCAACTAGGGCGCAATCAGGGCGCAACTGGGGGCAACTAGGGCGCAACTAGGGCGCAACTTGGGCGCAACTAGGGCACAAGTAGCGCACATCTAGGGCGCAACTAGGGCGCAACTAGGGCGCATCCGGGGCGAAACTAAGGCGCAACTAGGGCGCAAATAGGGCACAATTACGATGCAACTAGGGCGCAACTAGGGTACAACTAGGGTGTAGCTAGTGCCCAACTGAGGCGTAACTAGGGCGCAAGTAGGGTGCACGTAGAGGGCAAGTAGGGTGCAACTTGTGCGCAACTAGGGCGCCCACTCAGGGCGCAACTAGGGCGCAACTAGGGCGCAACTAGGGTGCAAGTATGGCACAACTAGGGTGCAATTTGGGCGCATCTAGGGCGCAAGTAAGACGCAACTAGGATGCAACTAGGGCACAACTAGGGCGTAGCTAGTGTCGAACTGAGGCGCAACTAGGGCGCAAGTAGGGCGCTAGTAGGGTGTAAGTTGGGTGCAATAAGGGCGCAAGAAGGGCGCAACTAGGGTGCAACTAGGGAGCAACTAGGGTGCAACTAGTTTGCAAGTGGGGCGCAATCAGGGTGCAGTTAGGCGCAACTTGGGCGCAAGTAGGGTGCAACTAGAGCGGAACTAGGGCGCAACTAGGGCGCAAGTATGCTGCAACCAGGGCGCAACTTGAGCAAAACTAGGGCGCAACTAGGGTGCAGCTAGGGCGCAACTAGGGTACAACTAGTGCGCAAATTTGGCGCAACTAAGGCGCACCTAAGGGGCAACTAGCGCACAAGTAGGGCGCAAGTAGGACGTAACTAGGGCGTAACTATGGCACAACTAGGGCATAGCTAGTAGGGTGCCAGTAGGGTGTAAAAAGGGTGCAATAAGGTTACAAGCAGGGTGCAAGTAGGGCGCAACTAGGGAGCAAGTAGGGCGCAACTAGGGCGCGACTAGGGCGCAACTAGGGCGCAACTAGGGCGCAACTAGGGCGCAACTAGGGCGCGACTAGGGCGCAACTAGGGCGTAACTAGGGCGCAACTAGGGCGCAACAAGGGCGCAACTACGGCGCAACTATGACGGAACTAGGGTGCAACTAAAGTGCAACTAGGGCGCAACTAGGGCGCAACTAGGGTGAAACTAGGGTGCAACTAGGGTGCAAGTAGGGCGCAAGTAGGGCACAAGTAGGGCGCAACAACGGCGCAAGTGGGGTACAACTAGGGCGCAACTAGGGCGCAACTAGGGCGCAACGAGGACGCAACGAGGACGCAACGAGGACGCAACAAGGGCGCAACAAGGGCGCAACTAGGGCGCAACTAGGGTGAAACTAGGGCACAACTAGGGCGCAACTAGTGTGCAAATAGGGCGCAACTAGGGCGCAACTAGGGCGCATCTAGGGCGCAACTAAGGTGCAACTAGGGCGCAACAAAGGGGCAACTAGGGCGTAAGAAGGGAACAAGTAGGACGCAACTAGGGCGCAACTAGGGTACACCAAGGGCGTAGCTAGTGCCCAACTGAGGCGCAACTAGGTCGCAAGTAGGGCGCCAATAGGGCGTAAGTAGGTTGCAATAAGGGCGTAAGCAAGGCGCAACTAGGACGCAACTAGGTCGCATCTAGGGCGCAAGTAGAGCGCAACTAGGGCGCGACGAGGGTGCAAGTAGGACGCAGGTAGGGCGCAACTAGGGCACAACTAAGGCGCAAGTAGGGCGCAACTAGGGCGTAACTAGGGCGCAACTAAGGCGCATCCAGGACGCAACAAGGATGCAACTAGGGCGCAACTAGGGCGCAACTAGGGCGCAACTAGGGTGCAACTAGGGTGCAACTAGGGCGCAACGAGGGCGCAACGAGGGCGCAACTTGGACACAACTAGGACGCAACTAGGGCGCAACTAGGGCGCAACTAGGGCGCAACTAGGGTGCAACTAGTGTGCAAGTTGGGCGCAACTAGGGCTCAACTAAGGCGCAACTAGGACGCATGTAGGAAGCAACTAGGGTGCAACGAGCGGACAACTAGGGCGCAGCTAGTGGCGAACTGAGGCGCAAGTAGGGTGCAAGTAGGCGCCAAAAAGGCGCAAGTAGGGCGCAACTAGGACGCAAGTAGGGCGCAACTAGGACGCAACTAGGGCGCAACTAGTGCGTAACTAGGGTGCAACTAGAGTGCAAGAAGGGGACAACTACGGCGCAACTAGGACGCCCGGGCGCAACAAGGGCGCAAGTAGGGGGTAACTACGGCACAACTAGGGCGCAACTAGGATGCAACTAGGGCACAACTAGGGCAGAACTAGGGCGCAACTAGGGCACAACTAGGGTGCAACTAGTGCGCAGCTAGGGCGCAACTAGGGCGCGACTTGGGCGCAACTAGGGTGCGACTTGGGCGCAACTAGGATGCAACTAGGGTGCAACTAGGGCGCAACTAGGGCGCAACAAGGTTGCAATTAGGGCGCAACTGGGGGGCAACTAGAGCGGAACTAGGGCGCAACTATGGCGCAACTAGGGTACAACTAGGGCGCAACAAGGGTGCAACTAGGGCACGACTAGGGCGCAACTTGTGCGCAACTAGGGTGCAACTAGGGTGCAACTAGGGCGCAACTATGGCGCAACTAGGGCGCAACTAGGGCGCAACTAGGGCGCAACTAGGGCGTATCTAAGGCGCAATTAGGGTATAAATAGGGTACAAGTAAGACACAACTAGGGCGCAACTAGGGTACAACTAGGGCATAGTTAGTCCCCAACTGAGGCGCAACTAGGGCACAAGTATGATGCAAGTAGGGCGCAAGTAGGTTGCAACTTGTGCGCAACCAGGGCGCAACTAGGGTGCACCTAGGGCACAACTAGGGCACAACTAGGGCGCAACAAGGGTTCAAGTAGGGCGCAACTAGGATACAACTAGGGTGCAAGTAGGGCGCAAGTAAGACGCAACTAGGGCGCAACTAGGGTACAATTAGGGCGTAGCTAGTGCCCAACTGAGGTGCAACTAGGGCAAGTAGGGCACCAATAGGGTGTAAGTAGGGCACAACTAGGGCGCAACTAGGGCGCAACAAGGTTGCAATTAGGGCGCAACTGGGGGCAACTAAGGCGCAACTAGGGCGCAACTAGGGCGCAACTAAGACGCAACCAGGGTACAAGTAGGGCGCAACTAGGGCGCAAGAAGGGCGCAACTAGGGCACAACTAGGGCACAACTAAGGCGCAACAAGGGTGTAACTAGGGCGCAACTAGGCGCAACTAGGGCGCAACTAGGGTGCAACTAGGGCGCAACTAGGGCGCAACTAGGGCGCAACTAGGGTGTAACTAGGGCGCATGTAGGGCGCAGCTAGGGCACAACTAGGGTGCAACTAGAGCGCAACTAGGGCGCAATTAGGGTGCAACTAGGGCACAATTATGGCGCAACTGGGGGCAACTAGGGCGCAACTAGGGCGCAACTCGGGCGCAACTAGGGTGCAACTAGAGCGCAACAAGGGCGCAACGAGGGTGCAACTAGGGCGCAACTAGGATGCAACTAGGGTGCAACTAGGACGCAACTAGGGCGCAACTAGGGCGCAACTAGGGTGTAACTAGGGCGCATGTAGGGCGCAGCTAGGGCACAACTAGGGTGCAACTAGAGCGCAACTAGGGCGCAATTAGGGTGCAACTAGGGCACAATTATGGCGCAACTGGGGGCAACTAGGGCGCAACTAGGGCGCAACTCGGGCGCAACTAGGGTGCAACTAGAGCGCAACAAGGGCGCAACGAGGGTGCAACTAGGGCGCAACTAGGATGCAACTAGGTTGCAACTAGGACGCAACTAGGGCGCAACTAGGGCGCAAGTAGGGTTCAACTAGTCTGCAAGTTGGGCGCAACTAGGGTGCAACTAAGGCGCAACTAGGGCGTAAGTAAGACGCAACTAAGGGCACAACTAGGGGACAACTAGGACGTAGCTAGTGTCCAATTGAGGCGCAACTAGGGCGCAAGTAGGCGTCATTAGGACGCAAGTAGGGCGCAACTAGGGCGCAACTAGGGCGCAACTAGGATGCAACTAGGACGCAACTAGTGCATAACTAGGGTGCAACTAGGGTGCAAGTATGGAGCAACTAGGGCACAACTAGGGCACCCGGGCGCAACTAGGGCGCAACTAGGGGGAAACTAGGGCACAACTATGGCGCAACTAGGACGCAACAAGGGCACAAATAGGGCACAACTCTGGCGCAACTAGGGCGCAACTAGGGTGCAACTAGTGCGCAACTAGGGCGCAACTAGGGCGCGACTAGGGCGCGACTAGGGCGTGACTTGGGCAAAACTAGGGTGCAACTAGGGCACAACCTGGGCGCAACTAGGTTGCAACTAGGACACAACTAGGGCGCAACTAGGGCGCGACTAGGGCGCGACTAGGGCGCGACTTGGGCGCAACTAGGGTGCAACTAGGGCGCAACTAGGACGCAACTAGGGCGCAATTGGGGCCCAACTGGGGGCAACTAGGATGCAACTAGGGCGCAACTAGGGTGCAACTAGGGCGCAACTAAGGCGCAACTAGGGCGCAACAAGGGCGCAACTAGGGCGCAACTAGGCCACAACTAGGGAGCAACTAGGGCACAACTAGGGCGCAAATAGGGCACAAGTAGGATGCAACTAGGGCGCAAGTAGGGTACAACAAGGGCGTAGCTAGTGCCGAACTGAGGCGCAACTAGGGCGAAACTAAGACGCAACTAGGGTGCAAGTAGGGCGCAACTAGGGCGCAAGTAGGGCGCAAGTAGGGTGCAACTAGGGCACAACTAAGGCGCAACAAGGGCACAACTAGGGCGCAACTAGGGCGCAACTAGGGCGCAACTAGGGCGCAACTAGGGCACAAGTAGGGTGCAACTAGGGCGCAACTAGGACGCAACTAGAGCGCAACTAGGGCGCAACTAGGGCGCAACTAGGACGCAACTAGGGCGCAACTAGTGCGCAACTAGGGCGCAACTAGGGTACAACAAGGACGCAACGATGGCGCAACTAGGGCACAAATAGGGTACAAGTAGGACGCAACTAGGGCGCAACTAGGGTACAACTAGGACGTAGCTAGTGCCCAACTGAGGCGCAAGTAGGGGGCAAGTAGGGCGCCAATAGGGTGTAAGTAGGGTACAATAAGGGCGCAAGAAGGGCGCAACTAGGGTGCAACTAGGGCGCAACTAAGACGCAACTAGGGTGCAAGTAGGGTGCAACAAGGGCGCAAGTAGGGTGCAAGTAGGACGCAACTAGGGCACAACTAAGGTGCAACACGGGCGCAACTAGGGTGCAACTAGGCGCAAGTAGGGCGCAAGTAGGGCGCAACTAGGGTGCAACTATGGTGCAACTAGGGTGTAACTAGGACGCAACTAGGGCGCAGCTAGGGTGCAACTAGGGCGCAACTAGAGCGCAACTAGGGCGCAACTAGGACGCAACTAGCGTGCAATTAGGGCGGAATAAGGGTGCAAGTGGGGACAACTAGGACGCAACAAGTTGGCCGCAACTGGGGCGCAGCTAAGGCGCAACTAGGGCATAAGTAAGACGCAACTAAGGGCGTAACTAGGAGACAACTAGGGCGTAGCTTGTGCCCAACTGAGGCGCAACAAGGGCGCAAGTAGGCGCCAGTAGGGCGCAAGTAGGGCACAACTAGGGTGCAACTAGGGCGCAACTAGGACTCAACTGGGGCAAAACTAGTGCGTAACTAGGGTGCAACTAGGGTGCAAGTAGGGGGCAACTAGGGTGCAACTAGGGCGCCCGGGCACAACTAGAGCACAACTAGGGGGAAACTAGGGCGCAACTACGGCGCAACGAGGACGCAACTAGGGCACAACTAGGGCGCAACTAGGGCGCAACTAGGGCACAACTAGGGTGCAACTAGTGCGCAACTAGGGCGCAACTAGGCTTTTGTTCCTGTGACCCGGCTTTGGTTTCAGTGACCCGGCTTTGGTTTGTGAGACCCGGCTTTGGTGTCTGTGGACCAGCTTTGGGTTATGTGACCCGGCTTTAATTTCTGTGACTTGGCTCTGGTTTCTGTGATACAGCTTTGGTTTCTAAGAGCGGGCTTTTAGTTTCTATGAGCCGGCTCTGGTTTCTGTGACCCGGCTTTGATTCCTGTGACGCCGCTTTGGTTTTTGTG
This sequence comes from Penium margaritaceum, assembly GCA_023375785.1. NCBI lineage: Eukaryota > Viridiplantae > Streptophyta > Zygnematophyceae > Desmidiales > Peniaceae > Penium > Penium margaritaceum. The sequence goes on along the minus strand of SZWC01010771.1, from coordinate 33,340 downwards.
ACCTGGCTTTGGTTTCTGTGACCCGGCTTTGGTTTCTGTGCCCGGCTTTGGTTTCTGTGACCCGGCTTTGGTTTTTGTCACCCGGCTTTGGTTTTTGTCACTCGTCTTTGGTTTCTGTGACCCGGCGTTGGACCCTTTGTGACCCGGCTTTGGTTTCTGTGATCCGGCTTTGGTTTCTGTGACCCAGCTTTGGTTTCTGTAATCCGGCTTTGGTTTCTTTGGTCTGGCTTTGGTTTCTGTGCCCGGCTTTGGTTTATGTGACTCGTCTTTGGTTTATGTGACCCGGCTTTGGACCCTCTGTGACCCGGCTTTCGTTTCTGTGACCTTGCTTTGGTTTCTGTGACCCGGCTTTGGTTTCTGTGACCCGGCCTTGGTTTTTGTGACTCGTCTTTGGTTTCTGTGACCCGGCGTTGGACCCTCTGTGATTCGGCTTTGGTTTCTGTGACCCAGCTTTGGTTTCTGTTACCCAGGTTTGGTTTCTGTGACTCGGCTTTGGTTTCTGTGACCAGGCTTTTGCTTCTCTCACGTGGCTTTGGTTTGTGTGACCCGTCCTTGGTTTCTGTGACCCGGCTTTGGTTTTTGTGACCCGGCGTTGGTTTCTGTGACCCGGCTTTGGTTTCTGTGACCCGGCTTTGGTTTGTGTGACCCGACTTTGGTTTCTCTGAGTGGGCTTTGGTTTCTGTGACCCGGCTTTGGTTTCTGTGACCCGGCTTTTGTTTTGATGACCAGGTTTTGGTTCCTGTTACCTGGCTTTGGTTTCCGTGACCTGGCTTTGTTTTATGTGACCCAGCTTTGGTTTCCGTGACCCGGCTTTCGTTTCTGTGACCTGGCTTTGATTTCTGTGACCGGGCTTTGGTTTCTGTGACCCGGCTTTGGTTTCTGTGACCTGGCTTTGGTTTGTGTGACCCGGCTTTGGTTTCTGTGACCCAGCTTTGATTTCTGTGACCCGGCTTTCGTTTCTTTGAATCGGCTTTGATTTCTGTGACCCGGCTTTTGTTTGTTTGACCCGGCTTTGGTTTCTGTAACCTGGCTTTGGTTTCTATGACCCGGCTTTGGTTTAAGTGACCCGGCTTCAGTTTCTGTGACCCGGCTTTGGTGTCTGTGGACCGGCTTTGGTTTCTATGACCCGGCCTTTGTTTGTGTGACTTGGCTCTGGTTTCTGTGACCCAGCTTTGGTTTCTAAGACCCGGCTTTTAGTTTTTATGACCCGGCTTTGGTTTCTGTGACCCGGCTTTGGTTTCAGTGACCCGGCTTTGGATTCTGTCACCCGGCTTTGGTTTCTCTGACCCTGCTTTGGTTTCTATGACCCGGCTTTGGTTTCTGTAAATTGGCTTTGGTTTCTGTGACATGGCTTTGGTTTTTGTGACCTGGTTCTGGTTTCTATAATCCGGCCTTGGTTTCTGTCACGTGGCTTTGGTTTTTGTGACCTAGCTTTGGTTTCTGTGACCCGGCTTTGGTTTATGTGACCCGGCTTTGGTTTCTGTGACCGACTTTGGTTTCTGTGACCCGGATTTGGTTTCTGTGACCCGGCTTTGGTTTGTGTGACCCTGATTTTGTTTATGTGACCCGGCTTTGGTTTTGATGACCCGGTTTTGGTTTCTGTGACCCGGCTTTGGTTTCCGTGACCTGGCTTAGTTTTCTGTGACCCGGCTTTGGTTTTTATGCCCGGCTTTGGTTTCTGTGACCCGAGTTTGATTTCTGTGACCCGGCTTTGGTTTCTTCCTGGGCTTGGTTTCTGTGATCCGGCTTTGGTTTCTGTGACCCCGCTTTGGTTTATGTGACCCGGCTTTGATTTATGTGACCTGGCTTTGGTTTCTTTGAATCGGCTTTTATTTCTGTGACCCGGCTTTTGTTTGTGTGACCCAGCTTTGGTTTTTGTGACCCGGCATTGGTTTCTGTGACCCGGATTTAGTTTTTGTGACCCGGCTTTAGTTTCAGTGACCCGGCTTTGGTTTCTGTGACCCGGTTTTGGTGTTTGTGGACCGGCTTTGGTTTTTGTGACCCGGGTTTGGTTTCTGTGACTTGGCTTTGGATTATATGACCCAACTTTTGTTTCTAAGACCCGGCTTTTAGTTTCTATGACCCGGCTTTGGCTTCCGTGACCCGGCTTTGGTTTGAGTGACCCGGCTTTGGATTCTGTGACCCGGCTTTGGTTTCTCTGACTCGGATTTGGTTTCTATGACCCGGCTTTGGTTTCTGTGACTTGGCTTTGGTTTCTGTGACATGGCTTTGCTTTTTGTCACCTGGTTCTGGTTTCTGTAATCCGGCCTTGGTTTCTGTCACCTGGCTTTGGTTTTTGTGACCCGGCTTTTGTTTCTGTGACCCGGTTTTGGTTTCTGTGACCCGGCTTTGGTTTATGTGACCAACTTTGGTTTCTGTGACCCAGATTTGGTTTCTGTGACCCGGCTTTGGTTTTTGTGACCCGGCTTTTGTTTATGTGACCCGGCTTTGGCTTTGATGACCCGGTTTTGGTTTCTGTGACCCGGCTTTGGTTTCCGTGACCTGGCTTAGTTTTCTATGACCCGGCTTTGGTTTTTGTGACCCGGCTTTGGTTTCTGTGACCCGGGTTTGATTTCTGTGACCCGGCTTTGGTTTCTGTAACCCGGCTTTGGTTTCTGTGACCCGGCTTTGGTTTCTGTGACCTGGCTTTGGTTTCTGTGACCCGGCTTTGGTTTCTGTGACTTGGCTTTGGTTTCTGTGACCTGGCTTTAGTTTCTGTGACCCGGCTCTGGTTTCTATGACCCGGTTTTGGTTTCTGTGACCCGGCTTTGGTTTCTGTGACCTGGCTTTGGTTTTTGGGACCCGGCTTTGGTTTCTGGGACCCAGCTTTGGTTTATGTGACCCGACTTTGGTTTTTTTTACCAGGCCTTGATTTATGTGACCCCGCTTTGATTTCTGTGACCTGGCTTTGGTTTCTGTGACCCGGCTTTGGTTTGGGACCTGGCTTTGGTTGCTGTGACCCGGCTTATGTTTCTGTGATCCGGCTTTGGTTTCTGTGACCCAGCTTTGGTTTCTGTGACCCGGCTTTGGTTTCTATGCCCGGCTTTGGTTTCTGTGACCCGGCTTTGGTTTCTGTGACCCGGCTTTGGTTTATGTGACTCGTCTTTGGTTTCTGTGACCCGGCTTTGGACCCTTAATGACCCGGCGTTGGTTTCTGTGATCTGGCTTTGGTTTTTGTGACCCAGCTTTGGTTCTGTAATCCGGCTTTGGTTTCTGTGATCCGGCTTTGGAACCTGTGCCTAGCTTTGGTTTCTGTGACTTGTCTTTGGTTTCTGTGACCCGTCTTTGGATCCTGAATGACCCGGCTTTTGTTTCTATGACCTGGCTTTGGTTTCTGTGACCCGGCTTTGGTTTCTGTGACCCGGCTTTGGTTTCTATGACTCGTCTTTGGTTTATGTGACCCGGCTTTGGACCCTCTGTGACCCGGCTTTGGTTTATGTGACCCAGCTTTGGTTTCTGTGACCCGGCTTTGGTTTCTCTGACTCGGCTTTGGTTTCTGTGACTTGGCTTTTGTTTCTCTAACCCGGCTTTGGTTTGTGTGACCCGTCCTTGGTTTCTGTGACCCGGCTTTGGTTTTTTTGACCCGGCGTTGGTTTTTGTGACCCGGCTTTGGTTTATGTTACGCGGCTTTGGTTTCCGTGACCCGGCTTTGGTTTCTGTGAGTCGGCTTTGGTTTCTGTGACCCGGCTTTGGTTTCTGTGACCCGGCTTTGGTGTCTGTGGACTGGCTTTGGTTTCTGTGACCCGGCTTTGGTTTCTGTGACCCGGCT